>JAQFVV010012472.1:1733886-1941547 GCA_028023455.1 Epiperipatus broadwayi | reverse complement strand
TGTCGTGATAATTTGCGATTTGTTTATGCATAACATTTAATACTGACATTAAATAGATTTAAAATATTAATATATTTATACTGTAACTAAGACAACTAATATCAGTCAAGGAAACAATATAAAATTTATTAAGAATATCTTCTTTTATAGAAAAAAAATACAGAATTTTAATGAATCATGTATGACTATTTAAGATTTGAAAAAATATACAAGAAATCACCATACGCTATCAATTTTAATCATTATCAACTCACTTCAGTCTGAAAGTATCTCCAAGTTAATTAAGGTACTTCAAGTTCTAGTCTATATTCTCCACAACACACTAGAATTTTTTTTTATTTCATCCACTTATCTTATATAGTCTATTTCCAGATCTTTGTCAAACTATTGGAATCCAGATTAAAATTTCAACTATCCATCTATTATCATCTCTTCTAGAAATATCTCCAGTCAAGCACCATTTCACTTTCTTAAGTCTTTCAATAATGCCAATAATACTGGTTTGTATTTTATTTTAACTATCTTTTGTTATTGTTAACATATTTTTCTATATTTCCTTGAATGGGTTAAGTCTCTGAACTGCTTTTCTGTTTAATACGCAAGATTCGTATTCATAAGTATGAACTGGTAAAAGAATCTTTTTCTTCAAACACATACACATATTTCCTTTTAATACTAAGCTATTTCTACCAAAATCCAATTTTATTTCTAGAAATAATTTACCCATTATGTTTTAATTTCTATTAATAATTTTATCAATATATTTATAGTTGTTAACTTCTTCTAATTCAGGAATATCATTATTTATATTTTTAAACCATTAAACATCACATAATCACCATGCTTTCAGTTTGCATAATAACAGAGGCAAAATTCTCCATAGAGTAGTATCATACAGAATAATCAATAGATGCAAGAAAATTTATGAATAAAATTCTTATTTAGTGCATAGTTATCCAATATCCCCAAACTAGTTTATAGCATGTATGAAAGCCACAATCTAGAAACTAATCTGAAGATATTGGATGAATAGCCACTAGATGGGAATTTTATGTCCAAACCTTCTTGCATCTATTGATTACTTTGGCTTGCATTAGATAGCACTACTGTATGAAGAGTTTTGCCTCTATTATTTTATTTTCATCTTCATTCATCCTACTTTTTTACTTTCATGTGATAACGCTTGCAAAATTTTCTGAATCTCTAAATCATTATTGGAAAACAATCACATTATTTTCAAAATCTAGATCATGTAAATAATCTCCATATACTTCTAATCTCTTAGATTCTCATTTTAATTCACAAAATACTTCTTGTAAAATTGCTGTCAAATGTTTTGGAGATATTAATTGCACTATTATACATTCTACTCAATGTTAATCTTAGTATTACTTGGTGATCTAATCTCTGCTGTTGCACTGTGATAAATTTTCTTCAAAATATGACAATATTCTGGATTTATATCTTCACAAACCAATATTTTAATCAATGTAAAAATGCTTATAGAGTCAAGTGTCTTGCCATAATTTAAAAATCCAAAGCATAATCATATCTCATATTCACTGATTACTTTAACTCTCAATGCTTGGATATGATTCATTGTGCTAAAATCATTTTTAAATCCAGTTTATCCTGTTAGTTGGTTAGAAGTTTGCTGTAGATAAGTTGTTATTATCTTGATAAAGATTTTGTAGAGAACTGATAAAAGACTTATAGGTCTATAGTTTTTATTTTTTTATTACCTTTGTTAAATATTACTGTTATTAATTGCATTTTGTTTTATCATCAGATACATAATTATAATTTAAACATTTGGCATATAACTTTGTTATTAATTTTCTATTTTTTCACTTGTTTTTTTTTAAAGTAGGTATTGCTTATAAATACATCATTTCCTTAATCTTTTTCTTTCTTGGAATTTAATGGCATAACTATGTGGCCTACTTTAATTACTTGTTCTTTATTAATATATATAATTTTCTTTAGAAAACTCTTTGAATGATTTTATGATGTCATCTCACTGTTTGCTAATAATTTCATGTATTTCTTATTGTAGAAATAACTTCCAAAATTAAGCTGTTATTTTACATTTTTGAAACCTTTTACTTTTTTCTATAGCTTTCCTTGCTAATTTACAATTATATTTTTATATCATTACTAACTCTGTTTTTTTCTCTTCGTGATTAAATAAAAAATTCACTGAGAAATTGCTGCTTCTTGATATTACCTATCTCTATTACAATTCTTAATAATGTATCTGTTATTTTCTTACTAATTTCATTCAAATATGAACCATCTTCAAAATTGTTAATATTTTAAATTGATTTGCATATTAGGAATGCTATTTACTTTAATAATTTTTGTCTCTCTAGTTTTGCATTAACATGCATCTTTGATCTCACTAATTAATGATCATTTCCTTTGTTGAAACTATTTAAGAATATTACAGGAATTGAAATATGTTTTTTTATTAATCAAAATATATGCCATTTCTTTTGTATCTTCATTTAATTGTTTCCATGTTGATTTCTATTTATCATCTTTCTTTAAAAAAAAATCACAAAATACTTTTTTTTTTTCCTGCAACCTCCACAATTGTGTGTCCTCTCTCATTTCTATTACCATAACAAAATTTACTCACAGCATTTGTAATTTTTCCATTTATCAATTCTAGGATTAATATCTCCTGAAACAATTTTAAAAGGTTAATATTTTAAAATCTTGTTTGGGCTAATCAAAAACATTCTGAACATCTATATAATGAGATCTTATCAGGAGCAGAAATCTGAATATCGGCATTTGGTATTTTTCATTAAGTTGAATATCTAATTTTGACAATCTGTCTGATATATAATCATTTTCCAAAATATTGTTCTTCCAATTTTTATTTATAATGAATTCTCTCCTATTGCATTTATAGTAAAGTATATTCCTACTTATTAAATTAATTGTCTATTCATTTTTTTTTTCTAACCACAAAATTTAACAATATCCCATTTAATATTAGATTATTCTTTCAACCCATGCCATTTTCTTTCACTTGAAAAGGATCTGCTGTTGTTAGTATCTAAGTATAAAAGTGTCATTAAATGATAGCCTTGATATGTTATCAGAAAATTCTCAAAGCCCTCAACCTTCAGCCACTAGCCATTGCATTGGCTAATGCCTCCACAAATTACTTCTTGCAAAACTGCAATAAAAAGAGTTTTGGAGATATGAAGCCACCCTGTCATACACTCTTCTCAATATTAATCTTTTTAATAACATTATGTAATCTAATTAATAACTTGTTCCTGCACTCTAAATTTCAGAGGAAACTTGGATTGGGAACAAGGACTATAATTAAATTTTGTCTGTTTACTTAAAAATTTTTATTCACACACATTAATATTGTCTTCAAGAAAACTCAGTTGATATTTCAGTTAAGATCTAGCAGACAACTGATATGGGTTTTTTTTTTGTTTTTAAACTGTAAGATAACCAATTGAAGCACCACTTGCCTAATATATTTTGCTGTGCAGATCATTCATATTCATGAGTGGATATAGCTGATGTGAGCTTGAAAGTCTGGGTTCAAATTCCTTCCTAATTACATCTACTCACCAAACCAATCTGGCAATCAATCCAAAGGAAAGAGGCATCTATTAAGAATATATACTATACTTGTATTTAAAATATATGAATAACCATATAATGATAACAGGTGTAATGATAAGAACATATGAAGTAAACATTAGGAATTTCCCCTGCTTAGTTCCGCTAAGGCTTCAAAGAGAAATTATTCCTTTCAACAGCTATATAGGAGAAATATTTGCAAGGAAATGGCAAAAAGAAAAGTTTATTTCTATCTGTTTCTGAATCACCATAATGCGATATTTTTTGTTTTTGTTTGCTTTTCTTCATTTCACTAAATAATTACTAAACCATTCTATCAACATATACTTTTTATGCCATTTATTCTTGCAATTGTCAGTCACTAATCATCATTGTTCATTCATATTATTGATCTTTTACGCATGTTTAATTTGAAATTTACCAAGCATCAGAGTAGTACTTATCACTACTTAAACGTTTCCTGCTCAAGTATTAAATCTTCATTTTTCTTTGATTTTCTCCACAATTAGAAGCTGAGACAAAAACGTTTGCCGCGTACATTTATATATATATAAACTAATGCTGTTATAACACAAATCCAACGTTATGTAGTGCTAAGATAATATTATCTACACTTATATGTATGTGCATGTTTAATATGTAGACACATTTAAAAATAAAATGTACGGCTTTTGAGTGAATCTCACTCAACTCATCTTGTTATAGCTTTCCGAGAATTAAATTTTGCAGCAAAATAATTAGAAGTTGTGTGACTTATGTTTTATTGAGTTAAATAAAATCAGTTCTCTGATTTATTTAGTATTTATTTGAAAATTAATTATACAAAAGAAAGTACATTTAATAATTTTTAATTGTTTGAGATATATATATATAGTATATGAAAACTTTTATTCTACTCAAAGTTATTATATATAATCAGTAAACTGCTTTATATTTTATTTTTACTGATATATAAAGAATGATATTTTTAGACATTATAATGAAAACGTTGCCATGGAAATTTTATATTCAATAGATGATTATATATAGACCTAGAGAGCGTTAATAAAATTTAATATTTTTAAATAAAGTTTAGCAAGAGGAGATGAAACATATTACTGCATCTTTCTTTACTTAATATTTCTTTTCTAATTGGGCTTATTTTATGTGTATAAAAAGTAATAGAAAAAATAATTAAGAACAGTATTTTTTTTTTTCGTTTTTTTAAAAAATATTTTTAAATTTATTTTCTTTCCCACAGTCTATATAATATTAAGACTACAATCACACTATATACATATATTTTCATTCAAATAATAAATACTAATGAATATAAAGCTTTAATATATTAACCGTTCCTTTTTATATATGCTGTTTTATAATTAATTATATCGCAAACTACTGAAGATAATTAATTGCAAATTGGTTATACTTTTAAAACTTGACTTAAAACATTTTCTATTTAATATTTTAGTATACGTGGATATTATGTTGTTGTTGTTGTTGTTGTTGTTTTTTGTATCTTATTTTTAGAATCTTATTGCTTTATTTTGTTTTGTTGTTTTTTTTTAAATTTATTTATCGAATTGATAATTTAATGTAAATTACAATCTTTTAAAACCATCAATATAACTTAAGTACTTATGGTAACTCAAACTTTAAAAGTATCAAACAATTATACATATATAAACATCCAGCATATCAATCTTTATGTTGTACAACAACCTTTCATAGTCAACTTTATTGCATAATTATTATTTGGTACACTATGCACAGAATATAAAAATATTTGTATGAACTGCGACAGAATTACGACATCCAGGTATATTTGTTTAATATGAGAATTAATATTATTTTTCTAATGGCTTTATTTCATTTCATAAAGTTAATTTAGTTTGATTAATCATAACTTTATGTGTTATTTACTAGGTCTGTCTTGCTTTTATCATTTCGCTTTTTATGATCTAAATAACTATTTTATTGTTTGCTCACTGATTGAATAAAATTACTTTCTGCAAAGAATCATAGATTATAATGCCCCTTCTAAGTTGAATCTATGGTAAATGTTTTCATAATGAATAACTATCAATAACATCTTTAGAAATTATCACATCAACAATTTTGCACTGTTAGTTTGTGAATTAAATAATACCCAAATTAAATTGAATAAAAATGCTGATATGGTAATGAAATATTAGATAAGTGAAACAAGTATGTAAGCCCTAGATTTATGATTTTAAAAAAATCTTTAATCACTATCTTACTAAGATGTACAATACTAAGAAAAACTATAGCATTGGATTAATTTTCAATCAAAAAAATATTTATTTCTAAAATATTAGGCTGAAATTTTTGATTGAATGAAAATTCATTCCTTCTAGAAAATGCATTGCAAACAATTCTCTAGTGAAAAGGAGAGAAAATATAAAGAGATTCCTTGTTTGTTTTTTTAAGATCTATCATCAAATACCGCAGCTAAAGTGTGCTTTTGTTATATATAGACATGCATTAACAAATAAATATTTACTGCTAAGCATGTATAGATTTATATACATTATGGAATTCACCCTTTAATGTAAAAGGTAAAATATGCATACAATCTTATATAGAATGAACTATTTATATAAACTAATGAAGTGTAAGTTTTCCCAATATATTAAGTAACAGCATTTAAAAGGACTTTATATTTTCAATAATCTGCAAGAAAAAATAGTCTTAGCATTATCATTATGTTTGTATTTAAGCAATTGCATTTTCCAATTTAAGTGTGTCTAATTTCATTTAATTGTCTATGGATATATTCTTGCTTGTGGAGATTAAGAATGTGGCATTTACATAATAAGATAACTGGTCCTGAAAGACTGCAATTTGAAAATTGTTATTTACTGATATCATTCAGTTCATACTATGTAATAAGTCCTGTATTCATCAGCAATTTCAACAATTATCAATCCACTGCTGTATTAAAGTATTTATAGATTTAAACAAATTTCTCTAATTCATAGCTGCACTTCTCTGCTCCAATCAACAATCTTCTTATTTTAGCCATCCATTTTACATACAATCTTTTTCTAAGTTTTTTTACAAACTTTTATAATCAGTTTAAGATTTCAATTTTTCATCTATTCTCTTTCCTTCTAAAAATCTTGGTTCATTACAGTCTCTTAATTCTTTCAATAATATCACTGATAATTCTTTGCCCTCTTTTTTAAATATTTAATAATTGAGTGAAATTTTGCTTTTACTATTTGTTCATTTTTCTTGATATGCCAAAAACAAAACACATTTAAATAAAATTAAGTGGTAATCATAAATATATTTTTTTCAATAAATACTATATATATATTGTGCCATTACAATTTAGTCACTAGATAAATTTATAGTAATGTGCATGTAGAAAAGGTAAACCAAAAATCATCATCACAATTTTTATATAATCATAAATGAAGCTGTAGGGCATCCAAGTTTAAACCCTACAAGGTCCAGTTCTAAAAGCTTTAGATAGAAAGAGAGTGGGTCAACAATTATATGCTTTATTTGTTTGTGTGTTGATAGAAAGGTAATACACACATTTAAACTATTTAATATTTAAATTTTCTGTTAAAAAGCAAAGTTATAATGCATACATATAGGCAATGTATGTGTAAATTATTTAATTGTTTTATATTTCAAATATTCAACATTTTAACTTTCTTTAAAACTAAGCTATGCTTGATCAATTCTAACATTTTATTCTATACTTCTATTTTGCTTTTCTTTAATTATAAGTGGGATTTAAAAGTTACAGATTTAATTAAATAATTGGGTTATAATTACTAAGCTAGCAATTATATTATTTAATGTTAGTTTATGAATGATTTGAAAGAATGAAGGATGTGTGTACATTACATACAAAAATTTACATTTCCTAAATATTGAAAGAAGAGGAAGTATTAAATCTGTCAAATTATTTTTTTTTGTACAATTTTTTTTGTTAAAAGAGGAAATCTGTTTAATCAGATATCGATCTTTGTAGCAATTTTTTTTTTTGTAAATGATTGTTTCACTTTGGAAGCTTATAATGGGTCAGAGCTCTAATTGTCTTATCTCAAGATCTAAAGAAGGAAGCTCAAAGATTTGAAGTGTTACCTGGATGTTAAAAAGAAAAAAAAAAGAAAAGAAAGGAAATAAGGATTGAGTCTATTTTTTTTTAAACAAAAGTGTCTGGAAAAAGGATTAAACTTTTCAGTTGAAAAATAATATAGTTGAAAATAAATTAGAGATCTAATTAAAACAAATTTGTCCAAAAATAGCAAGTGATGCTATCTCTGATTGGTTAAGTTAGCTAAAAAATTGGATATAAAAAGCTGTCTTGAATTATTATTAGGATTATTGTTTATGATTCAGATTATTAAACTATCCAATTGAATGCTGAAAATATAAGAAATGTCTGGCTAGAAAAATTATATGTATGTCCCATCGGTTCTGGACCATCTGGGGAAGCTGCACATCACATAGGAAAGAAAAGATGTGTCTAAAATAATATTCTACACCTTTCAACTGACCAGAGAAATAAGATGTTTTTAATAGAAGGAAGAAAGCATTCACCTGCATTCAAAGAAGATGAATTAATCTACTGATAAATATTAATCATCAAGTCCAATTAATTGTTACAACAACTGATTTTAAACTCAAGAAAATTTACAAATGTGAAAACAACTGCTGTATTTCATCCACATGCTTGACAGGAAGAGAAGAAAAATTAATATAATGATTTCCAAATTATCCACTAAAGCAAATAACCTCAATAGAGTCACCATCATCAAATAGTTATACACCTCAAGAAAGAGATTGTTCCCAGTAAAACGGAAATGGTAGCTGCAGAAATATATACATTATACAAGACAAGTTTGAACCCTTGGAAATTCACCACAAACAAAAGATCGGTAATATGACCTTTTATATCTATTTTCTTTATGATATCAGTCTTAATAAACATTTTAGCAATAAAGTGGTATATTTTTATTTAAAGAACTTTTAAAGACTATTCAGATCGATTAAAACAAGAATGTCTTACTAATAATAACTTTGAGCTTCAGAAATTATCTTGAATATATGAAAATTATTTGTTTATTAATTTTACAGTTATGAAAAATATTAATGTATAAAACAATTTTTTTTATGGTGTTATGATTTTAGTTTTAGCTGATATATTATTATTATTTTGGTTTTTAATAATATTTTGTTATTATGGGATAAAACACGCACATACATAATAATATTTTTATATGTGTATAATTGGTAGTGAATGTGAAATAATGAGTAGTATTAGAATATTAGATTATTTTGTTTCAAGTTAAGTATAGATTTCAGCGCTTGGAAGGGAGGGGGAGAAAATAATTTAAAACTCTTTTCTAAAACTTGCTCTTTCAATTTTACTAACATTTTTTTTTTACATTCTATTTACATGTTGGATTTTAAAGTATGTGTGCCAATGAGCAGATAATATTTTTTTTTTAAATACTTTTCTCATGGAGTGAAAATCATGGTCAATGTGACGTCCAACTTAATACAAAATACATTTGAAGGGGAAAGGGGGAAGAACTTAAAATTAATCTGAGGATTGTTATATAACCAATTGTTATTATTATTATTCATGTCAATTTTCATATTATCTAGAAATTTTTATGTATATGTTAGAAATGTAGTAATAAATATTAGTTTGTTTTATTAAATGAGGTGTATATATTTCATTAATTGTAGTCTTTGTTAAGTGTGATTATTCATCATCATCAATGGTTGAATATTAGTTATTTAAGATATAAGTAAATATGCTAAAATTAAGCAATAATTATGAATTTCTTTATAAAAATTAGTTTTATGTTGAGGCTTAGTCCTAGAGCTGTAGTTGAAACCCTTGTCATTATTGTTATTATTATCATCATCATCATCGTCATCAACGTTTTAATTAATGAGCTGTTTAACTGTTTAAAGGCTATAAATAAATATTGATTTTATAATATTTAGTGATTTCTTAGTATTATTATAACCACATCCCATCATCTATTTCATGCAAGGATGAGTGAATTGCCATCCTAAATTATTTATATATAATCTGAGCTAGTAAACTTATAAAATATTGAAACACATTTGTTATGTTAAGATCTGAGAAATGATTTATGTTCAATGAACTCCACTGTGGTTTAAAGATGTTTTACTTTTACCTAACTATTAGTGCTTATAGTGATATGGCTCAAAAAGCAAAATATTCCATTTTATTATAAATAAAGTACCAAAAAGGGATCAAACCCAGTACATGTGAAAGGTTATCAGATATAACCGTGTCTAGATTCAGATAATCTAGTGGCGCCCTGCTAGACCATATTCACTTAGTATTTGTTTAAACATGCACTTAACATCAAACCAAGAAATGAAAGTGGATAAGATCTACTGCCTGTATACCTGAGTTATAATAATTTGCTTATAATTCTTGATATTTGGACTCCTTTACTCAGATATAATAATATCTTTTTTTTGATTCATTAATTATGTTACAACTCAGGTATGGTAATATCCTTTAAATATTTCTTTGAGTAACTTTATTTAGGTTACAATATATATATATATATATATATATATATATATATATATATATATATATATATATATAGCTATAAGTTATTACAATAGATGCAATCATGTAAGTATTCTAGCAGGAGCTATCAAAGGTCAAAAACTAAGAATCTACCAAAATCAACATCATTGCTGGCTCATTTATAATATTGTTTCTATACATTTCTGACACCTTCAGATTTTTTTAAACTAATAAATCAATATATATTTTAGTTCCAGTTTTTTGCTATAGGTGGTCATAAAAAAGTGAAGGTAAGTCAAAAGTGACCACATCATCATTAATACTCTATGATAAACCATAGTTGAGAAATATACACTTAATCATTTTAGTACTACTATGTAAAATAACCATTCCTGTTGTATTTTGACATTTTTTAACATCATGGGTCTATATTTTGATGGTACAAGATTTTAATCATTGATGATATGCTTATAGATCAAATATCTTTTAATAATCCACAGATCCAAAGCATAATAGGAACTCATATTTATTGGAGTTTGTTACAATTTCTTTCAATACATGAATATGATCAATTTGTGCTAAAATCACATTTGAATTCAGCTTATTATTTTGGTTGACTAGAAACTAAAGTTTAATGTAAATAAGTTGTAATTATATTAGTAAAGATTTTATATAGAATTGATAAAAGACTAATAAATCTATAATTTCTAATACTTTCTTTAATACCTTTTTAAAATATTAATATTACTATTGCATTCTTCCTCTCATATGTTACTTATCATTTAGACATATAGTACATGATTTTGCTAACAATATTTTTTATTTCTTCACTTACTTATTTTAAAATACTAGTAAATTCTATCATTTCCTAGAGTTTTTTTCTCTTTTTCAAATTTAATTGTATATCTCACCTTTTCATTTAAAATGACTGGACATTCATAACAGATAATAACTGTAATGATTCATATGTTTTCTTGTTCTTTATGACAATATATTTCTATTTCTTTGTAGAATTCTTCTATGCACTTTATGATATCATCTCTCTTTTTAATAATAGTTTCATCTTTTTTTTTCTTATTTCTAAAATAATGGTTTTTTTTTAAATCAATATGTCATTTTATACTTCCAAAACTTTCTTTCTTTAAAATAACCTTCTTTGCCAATTCCCTGTAATATTTTCTTAATTCTTTTCTATGCTACTTTTGAAAAACTCCAAGTATACAATTTATTATAATAGACTGTTTTCGATATTTTTATATTTCTATTTATTTTTCATTCATAATCTCATCTCAGATAAAAATTTCTAGATTAATTATTGCTTTTTATACAAAATAACTTTGTTCCCATGCTTGATAAAGAATCAGTCTTCTTATTAAAGTCAGTTGAGTTTGAGTCATCTTCATAGTCTGTTAAACAATTGGCAAATTTTTATTTATTAAAGCATTTCTTAAGGTTAGGAATATCACTTATTTTGATAAAGCCTCTTAAATACTTTTTATCTCTCTAATTTTGAATTAATGGGTGTTTTATATTCCACTGATCAATTATCACTTCTTATGTTAAATTTATTAAAAACATTTACAATATTAAAATATATATTTTTTTATTAGTCAAACTATAATTCCATTCTAAGGTACTTTTATTTATGTTTTTAAATCTATTTTCATGTAGCATTTTTCTCAAAGAAATAACTCGTAATATATAATATTTTTTCTGCGAAATTCGTAAACATGTTTGTATTACTAAATCTCTATTGTGAAGGTGAAAGAGAGTGCTAATGTAGCATATCGTTTTATAACTATATTTACTTATACTCTTTGTAACAACTATATTTTTTCTTTCAAACTTGATTGTAAACACGTAATTTTAATATCTTTTATATTATTAATGGAATTTTTTTCTAAATTTTTATTGCTCTTCTATTTAACCCAGTTATTCATCATCTATTTTTCTTTTTTTAAACTTATTTCTTTATTAATTTTAATCACTTCCCATTTATTCAAGTTGTATTTACGCTTTTTTAAAGGCTAATACGAAATAAAAGCTTCTGCAATATTTATTTATATTAAATAGTAATAAATTTTTTATTTCCTTTAGAAATAATTTGGGGAAGCACTCAGTAATTAAATCTTTCTTGTAGTTAGAAAAGAAATGGAGACGTTTGACAAACCTATAAATGTCTAAATTATAAATATGATTGGAAGAATACATTAATAATATTGATATTTAATAAAGATAAAAAAACATTAAAAATTACAAACCTATCAGGATTTTGCCAGTTCTTTATAAGCTAAAATTATCACCATTGATCTCTAGAAAATCTATTCAAACCAACCCAATTTATAAGCTGTATTTAAAATAGTTACAAAACTGTAGATATCATGGTATTTCAAGAAGCTATGGAAAAAAATAGTGAATAGAAGAAGCTCTCATTCTGCTTTGCTTTATAGATTAGAATAAGAAATTTGATCTCATAAATATTTTTGTAAGTGATATGATTAATGCTTTGGAACATCAAAATATAAAACTATGTTAGATTGAGTGGTGATACTTCTATTAAAGAATTTGGATTATAAAAATGTAGTGCTTAATAAAGTGATTACTAATATCAGGATTTTTCTAATCTTCCAAATATTTTTCAACTTCCCCACTTGCTGAATACATTCTTTTTTAGCATCATCTATAAAAATTCATAGGCTATTTATTCCTATTAGAAACATTTTTATTGGTTCCAAGTGTAAATCATATTCTTTTCCTATCAGTATGACTTTGGCTGGCTAAGAATATTATTATTATTGTAATAAGTAAGCATAATATTTAAATATAATTGCATAGCTTAAGTGACTACCTTCCACTGAGTTATGTAACATTAAAAAGCCAAAGTTTAGTCTGTACATAAATTAAAATAATAGCCACAATTCACCACATAATTAAAAAACCAAGTCAAAAAATAAATTTTTATAACAACAGAACTCAAAGATAAAATATTCTATCTTTTTATTGGTTTTTGACATTACATAATTTAGTTGAAGGTAATTACTTCTGTTTTGCAATAGTGGATTGAAGCCTGTCCATTAAAGTATGAACATTGGCTACCTTAATATATATCAGAGCACTTATTGCATATATGTGTAGAGATGATAATCTGGACCAACTGATGATTGCTGGTTTGGCATGAAATACATATATTGGTGATTATTTATCCTTTTGACATATATGTGTTCAAGTGTATCAGTGTTATGCGATAGTGTGGAGAGTGGTGAGTCATGTGAAAGTCTGTGTTCATATACCCTATATATTACATATATAGACACAGGTATATAATAAGCTTGTGTGTTTCAGTTATTACATAAGTGGATATGTCTGCCCATCCCTTGTTTGTGTATTAAATGGATTATGTCCTGTACATGAGGGGTCAGATTGATCTTAGGTCAACATGGGTGTGACAAGAATCTCGGCCTCAGAGTGGCCTTTCAGCATTTCATCATATTTCAATTGGATGGACGGTTGAAGAGTTGGAGTGTGGAGTAGATTGAAGCCTGCCTATTAAAGTATGAGGTTTGGCTATTTTAATATATATCTGAGCACTTATAGCATATATGTGTAGAGATGATAATCTGGACCAATTGATGATTGCTGGATTAGCATGAAATATGTATATTGGTGGTTATTTATCTTTTCGACATATATGTGTTCAAGTGTATCAGTGTTATGAGTGGTGTATTGTGTGACTGTCTGTGTTCATATACCCAAATATATTAGATATTATTATTATAATTACTATTATTATTTATAGATCTAAATGAAGATGGTAACAAGAGAAATCACATTTAATATAATTCGTGTTATGAGATTTTATTAATTTTTAAAATTATTACATATGAATGGGCTGATTTAATAGTACTATCATATATATATATTTAGAAAATAATTAGTATTACTATATGCTTGTGACTGATTGTTGATTGTGAGAACATATTATGAGAACTTTGTAATATCTTTATAATAATTTGCACAAGTAATACTTAAAAAAAGTTAATTACATTTTTAAAACACAATATAAACTATAAATAGTCAAAATAAAAGTCATAGATCAATTCATAGATCACATGACCCTATCTCTTAAGCTTGTAAGTTATAAACAGTGAGGATTGCCAATTCCTCTACAAGCTTTATGATAAATGCTTAGCCAGAGCCAGCACTTAAAATATCTCTGTCAGGAACCCCTCCCCAAACCCCTGACCATGGTTTCGTGCTTTGGCACTCCTCAGAGGTGTCAGGGTAGGTTCAGACACTGAACCTACCCTGACACCTCTCTGTAGAGGAAGTGGCAATCCTCACTGTTTACAATATAAACTAGACTTGCATTTTATCAAATGCCTTAATCGAAATATGTATTTACTTTAATCAGTCTGAAAAAAAACTTTTGAAACATAATGATTTTCATTTAGTGATGTGTGTATTATATGTATACTATTTAAAATCATTGGGTTGTGATAGTTAGTGCAATACCGTGTATGCTCATAAACGAGGATTAGAACCTGCATTAAATAAATATTGGGAATTTTCTGGGTTTGAAACAGGATTGGGATTTTTTATTTTAGGGAGTTAGCTCAAAGTCAATGCTGGTAATTCCAAAATTAATCACTTGAATATTTAATTAAAATAAGATAAACACATCATTAATTCATTGTTTGCGAAACTAATAAAATCTTTTCTTTCATGGTAGAGGGATTTAGAAAAGATCTGTACTATACTGGACTATTTTAAAAACCGTCTGTCCTTTTTTGTATACGTATATATATTATATATGGAATGAAAAATTATCATTAGTTCAAAGAAAGCTTCTAAAAGATTTTTTTGTAAAAAAAAAAAATCCATTACTTCATTTACAAAAATATTTCTTTTTCCTATTTAATGCTATTATTATATATTTTTAGCACTTATAATTAATTTAAAATTTTTATTCTGATTTATTAAAAAAAACTAAATAACTTTACACTGCCGATGGCGTAATCACAAAATCTTTTCACTTTTAACACTATTCAAAGATAACCTTTCGTCTTTAGTTGGAAGCAATCTGTGAAAAAGAAACCTTACACGTTTTTAAATTTTATATGTTTTTCAAGCAGTTTATAAATATTTGAATATAATTAGTGACATTTAGTAGCAGTTTTTCAAGCTTGAGAATCGAATGAGTAAAAAGCTGTCAAAACTAAGTTTACCTAATGTTTTACAAAATATTTAATTTTACACTTGGTAACGCCATTAATTAAATATAAATAAAACATGTCAAAAGCAGATAGTGTTATTCTTTATTTAAATTCATATATTATTAATAAGTAAAAGAGGAAATTTTACATGTTCAAAAATTAAGTGCAAATTCATTATTGAATAAATCTAATATGTATTGTTTTAAATTTTAAAAATAAAAAATTTATAAGAATGGTTATTTATATATTAGTAAAGTATTTTTTCTAAAGCCAAAAAATATAACATTTTAATATTGAAAAGTTAACCCTACTTTTTTTATTAATATGCTATTACTTTTAGAAGCAAATGGAGTCCATATTGTTTCAGATGCTTGATTAATCAACTGAAACTATATAGTAGTAATAATTAAACTCGTATTCAGTGCTATCCATATTGCCTGATTATTTTCAGAATTATAATCTTGGATTTAATGTAAATCTTTTAGACTTAATGCACCTTTTATTTAGCAGCTACTTTTGCTTATTTTTTTTAAACATGTGTCTGCTTGCTGGAATAATTATATGGTTTTGATACAGCTCAGTAGGTCTATATTTTGGCATTTTTCAGTTTTATAACAATTATAAGCACTTGGTGGAGGGGGGGTATAATTGTTAAAACATAACTTAATCCCAGTTTACAAAAAGATTTTCAGGAAAAAATGATCCAGGTATATTAGACCCAAGCCTGCTCTCTTATAAAAGCTATAAACCATAAATAAATCTGGGGATATATATAGGAAATCAATGGATATGAGTTTAGTTAGAACTACCATTTATTACAATTGATCATTCATGTTTATAATAGATGAAAACACTGAAATGGCATAGACAGAATTTGCTTCTGAAAAGCATTGGGAAAGCTAGAATCCTGTAATGTTTTTTAAGCTATTTTTTTATAATACACAGCTTGCATAATTATGTGATTCTGTTTCAGTAACTACACATTTTTGCATTTCAATTTTATGACAAATATAGGCATCTTTTGATTAGGATTGGTATAATGACTCCAATTTACATAAAGATTTTCAAAGGCAAAAGACCCAAGTGGCCTAGAAACATAAATTAGTCTGGGAATTCTAGTAGGATAGTGTTGGATATGGGTATAGGTGGTGTTGTTCTTTATTATCTATTGATTATTTAACTTTAGACCAAATAGAAGCACTGAAGTAGAATAAGCAGAGTTTGCTTCTGAAAAGCATTATAAGTTAAAATCACGTGATACTTTTTAATTTAGGCTATTATTTTATAATGGACTGCTATGTATATTATAATGCAGAAGGCCTTTATTACTTATGTATTCCTTGCAAATTCTGTGGACAAATTTAGTTATAATTAAAATAATATGGAAAAATTTGATTCATAAAACATATACTTATCAGGAACTATTTATGAGATAGGATAAGAGAAAACTTTGAAGATTTTACTGATAGATTAAAACTTTCTATATGAAATATTTTTACTAATTTTAAATAAACAAAAGATAAAATGCTTTTTACTGTCTTTTTTAATTACACTTATTTAATAATATCAGTTGTAAGAATTAATTTTTAAACATAAAGATACGGGATTCGAATTCAGACTTTCACACGACCCACAACTCTCAGTGGTATCTCATATTGCTGACCCACCTGATTACACACATGTTGAAAATATAAATAATTACCATGATGATTATTTATATATTACATATATAAATGCATGTTTAAGCCTGTACAATGTATTAAACATAAAGATGCTAAAATAAACTATGCTAGGATAGTGGCAAAAAATCTAATTATTATGAATAATTAACAAGTATTACGGTTCTGTCATAGTAGTATAATGGTATCATTGGATAAAAATTAACATATATATATGTTAGTTAATTGAAACTTTATTCAAATTGACTTTTTAAGATCATAACTTCTACAAATTCACTGACTACCAAAAAAAAGTTGAAAGAAATTGGCTAAAAATACATGATCACTTTATTACTTTGATCAATTCTTTATTGCTGGAGTCTATAGCGGGTCTTTTAAAAAATATTATTAACATGAGTCTATATATATTGAGACAGGAATACTGTCCCTCATATAAATATTTATAAGAACCCCCACCCCATTCAAGAACGTCTAGCGTGATTCAGTCTAATTGGAAACGCAATAAAGTTGTGATTCTTTAAAAATGAAAAATAAGATCATAATTTTGATTTTTAGTATTGATGGATTTAAATAGAATGTTATATTATCTTATTTTATTTTTTTTTATCTGTCTCAATAAAAAAAAGAAAGAAATTAATTACCCAATCATTAAAAAGAAAGAAAAAGGATACTTGAGTTAAACTGAGGCAGTATTCAAATTAGACACGTCGTTGAAGAAAGAAGGAATTTTTTTTTCTCTCTATCGTCTTACACAGAGGGCTTTAACAAAACGTGAAAATAAAAATAAAAAGTTTTACTAGAGAAATTATAATGAAACTGGAATAAATTAAGAGCTTCACTCTCTCCACGCTGTGCCATGACTTTCCATTAATAAAATAACCCGCCTTCGTTTGAATAAAGTGGACCGTAAAACTGGAAGGTAATTTTTATAAAATGCTAAAACATAATAATCAAATATTACAAAGTGAATTTTCGAACTAATTGCGTAGAATTTGTTCAATAAATCATAAGTATTTAACTGCTTTTAAACTCATTGTAATGTAATAAAGTTTATGTGTAAGAATATACTCCTACATTTGGCTAAAATATAAATGCCTCAATTATCAAATGATAAATACTCTATAAATCATAAATATTTAACTGCTTTTAAAATCATTGTAATGTAATAAAGTTTATGTGTGAGGATATGCTTCTACATTTGGCTAAAATATAAATGCCTCAATTATCAAATGATAAATACTCTATAAATCATAAATATTTAACTGCTTTTAAACTCATTGTAATGTAATAAAGTTTATGTGTGAGGATATGCTTCTACATTTGGCTAAAATATAAATGCCTCAATTATCAAATGATAAATACTCTATAAATCATAAATATTTAACTGCTTTTAAACTCATTGTAATGTAATAAAGTTTATGTGTAAGAATATACTCCTACATTTGGCTAAAATATAAATGCCTCAATTATCAAATGATAAATACTCTATAAATCATAAATATTTAACTGCTTTTAAAATCATTGTAATGTAATAAAGTTTATGTGTGAGGATATGCTTCTACATTTGGCTAAAATATAAATGCCTCAATTATCAAATGATAAATACTCTATAAATCATGAATATTTAACTGCTTTTAAACTCATTGTAATGTAATAAAGTTTATGTGTGAGGATATGCTTCTACATTTGGCGAAAATATAAATGCCTCAATTATCAAATGATAAGATACTCTATAAATCATAAATACTTATCTGCTTCTAAATTTACTATAATGTCACAAAGATTATGTGTAAAAATATACTTCCATACTTGGCTAGAGTATGAGTGTTTTAATTATCAAATGATAAGATAACGAAATGTTATATAAATCATAAATGTTTAATTACTACCAAATTTCTTCTCACAAAGGAATTAATGAACTATCATTGAATTAGGACATTCATAATTTTCTTCTCTCAAGTGAAGTCAAAATGAACTATTAAATGAATTTGGAATGAATTATTGTTAAACCAGAATAATCCCAAGCTTTTTCCCATAAAAGAATTAATGAACTATCATTGAATTAGGATATTCATAATTTTCTTCTCTCAAGTGAAGTCAAAATGAACTATTAAATGAATTCGGAATGAGTTATTGTTAAACCAGAATAATCCCAAGCTTTTTCCCATAAAAGAATTAATGAACTATCATTGAATTAGGATATTCATAATTTTCTTCTCTCAAGTGAAGTCAAAATGAACTATTAAATGAATTCGGAATGAATTATTGTAAACCAGAATAATCCCAAGCTTTTTCCCATAAAAGAATTAATGAACTATCATTGAATTAGGATATTCATAATTTTCTTCTCTCAAGTGAAGTCAAAATGAACTATTAAATGAATTCGGAATGAATTATTGTTAAACCAGAATAATCCCAAGCTTTTTCCCATAAAAGAATTAATGAAATATCATTGAATTAGGATATTCATAATTTTCTCCTCTCAAGTGAATTCAAAATGAACTATTAAATGAATTCAAAATGAATTATTACTAAACCAGAATGTTTACAAGTTTATTCTCATAGAGGAATTAATGAACTATTGTTGAAATTGCAAATTAATTGTTATCTAATAATTTTTTTTTGTTACTAAAAATTAAATTGGTTGTCCAGTTATCCAATTCTATTTTGTTTATCTATCACATCACCCACCAATTATGGCACTGGTTCATGAGAATCTCATGTTCTCTGAGCTACGTCTGACATAGCTAGACCAAGGCCAGTCAGGTTGTAGTAAGACAGAACTCTAATGGCGCTGTTTGGAAAACCAAACATATAAATGTTTAGATGTTCCCAGTCTCTATTATACTACATCCTCTGATGAGCAGGAAATATTGTTGTAGGTGCCATTAACATCTGCATTAGGAATGTCAATTGATAGTTCCTTCCTACAGCATGCTCATCAGAAAATTGTTACAACTGAGGTAATAAAACGGTTGTATGGCGGTCCGGTTACAATATATATATTAAAATAAAAACTAAATTCTTTAATAGTGGAATCCATCTTATCATTATTATTAAGATAAGAAATTTTGCTCTTAGCTAAAACTACTTCACTTTCTGTAAATTCGATTTTTTTAAAACTGAAGTAAAGAGAGGAAATTAATAAAAAATTCTCTGCTAAATCTAATAATCCTCAAAACTCATTAACAATACGAACTTCAAATTTTAAAATTAAAATAAGAATTTTATTTTATTTTTATAAAAGAACTTTTTTTAAATATTTTAAAGAACAATTTTTATATACAATAAAAAATATACACTTAACAACAGGAAAATATAATACGTAATTACGTTATAAGTATGCATATATTAGCATATCTTCAAACCAGTCACGTCATTGTATATATATTGAATGCATTTTATTTGTTTATGAAATAAAAAACTTGTTGAAATAGAAGTTACCATATTTTGTTTACAGTGCGGCAGTGGTCATAAATTTTCTCTTCAGAAAATTAACAACTCCATTTTTTTTAAAGTTTTATGTAAAGTAATCCACTCTATACGTATAAACACATTCGGATGTCAGAGATAAAGTAAAACAAGTATCCATTATATAAGTATTGGTATAAAAATAGAGCATATGTTGTTATATTAAAATTCAAATGTACAAAATCTCATAGTAGGAATGACTTGGCTATCCATTGATGTGGCGTCTTATTTTTTAAAATAGAATTGTCTTAAAGTGTAGATAAAATATCTTAGTTAGAGTGTAATAACAACTATTTAGTTAACATCTTAAAAAAAGAGCTAAAATAAACACTTTTGTCTCTAATTCTCCACATTAAATGACTTTGCAACTAAATTCTTATAAATAATTTATTAGCGTTTCACAATAAGATGATTGGTAATTGTAATTAATATAAATAGCAATAATATTTAATTCACTCAACACTAAGCAATATAATTATTAAATACTCTTTTCCAACTGTCAGATTTATTATACAACAGTCTTAATCAAAGCTTTTTTGGAAATTTTTTTAAGTGTAAATTGCAGCCACATTTTATCTGAACAAACAATTCTGAGATTATAATTTATAATGCAGAAAAAAATGTTTATTACAATCACATTAATTAACTTCATGTTCTTTTTTTTTTTATGTGCCAAAGCCTCGTCCGGGAAGCGAACCCGCAATTCTGGGACAACTGTTTGTAAGGCGTCTGTGCTGACCTCTCGGCCGCCAACGCTTGACAACTTCATGTTCTTTAATTATTGTTTTTTTTTTAATTCCTGTATACCAATTTACCAAGGATATTGAAGCATCAGGAAGAATACTGTTATACATATACATATTAGCATTGTCTGAGATATTTGCCTCATCGTTGGTAATAGACAAAAGCTATTCAACATTAAAATTATCTCTTTTTAAAACAAACTCTGTAATGCTAACAGCTTTGTTTCTGCAAATATTAGAAAAAAAACCAAGTTCTAGTAGTATCTCTTGAAAACGATATATTTCTAAAAATAATAGTGATGGAATACTTTTAAATATTTGTGATCTTGGTAATAAAGTTTTAAAATGGAAGCTTGGATTTTGAATGATATTACTACTTTTTTTACCTTTTTTCATTTCATTCCAAGTTTTTTGGAATTATTTTCTTCTTGATTTGCAATGATTTCGATTTTGATGTTTTCCTAGTGAGCATTATTAATTACTTAATCTTTAGAATGCAACTTTAAAATTAAAATATATAAAAATAATTTAGGGTTTATTGACTGATAAAAGCCAAGATGTTCCTATTATGACTATGTGGACAATGCTATTAAACATATACATTATTTTAATTTAATAAATGTTCAGCTTACTTTTACTAAATGACCATCTCCGTACTAAAAAAAAATTATAAAATATGATTAAGGATTACTAAATGAAATACAATGGAGAGTTAATAAAGTAGTCTAATATTAAGAGACTTTTAAAGAAAAATATAAAAAATCACTGAAAATTGATTATTTAATTGTTTAAAGAAATATTCGTGGAAACTTGTTTTTCAATCTTTTGATTGTATTATCAAAAAGTTGAGTAGCAAATTGTAATTAATCAATAAAGTAATATCTAGAATTAGATAATATTCATAATTATTCATTTCTAAAACAAAAAAATGAAAAGAGCTTTGTACATTTGAAATATACTGTAATCTTTGAAAATTTTAACCGCTAATTATATTATTGGTCGAGTGAGTTAAAAATCAAAACTTTTAATTGGCCAGCTCACAAACTGAAGACAAAGTCAATTGTCAAAATATATTTACGTTTTAATATTATATTTACTTTAGTTTCATTTGTAAAAAGTATATTAATAATTTGTCAGATTATGAAAGTGAACGAAAGTTTGTTCAAAAATAAATTTTGATTTATAATTTAAAAAATATTCAATCGCAGCCGAAATAAAAAGAAACGTCAATCGCCAATTGCATGTCATGATTTCTTCTTCCCACTTTGCAATAAATAAATAATTCTTGCTAAAATCTTAACTATTTTTGTAAAATAATATTTATTTTTAGCATATTTTATGAAAATAATTTATACTTCATCAAAAAATACTGTTAAAATGCTCTAAAACATTCGTTTATCATTTTCAAAATAAAACAAAAACCATTCGTAATTCTTTACTTTTTGGCAGCCATTTTCTTTGTTGACAAAATTTAAACAGACAATAAGATTCAAGAAAAGGCGGTGCTTTGGTTTTGTTTGACATATATGGTCATTATTATTGATTTTTTACTTGTAAAATAATTCAAGAAAGGGCAGCATCTTACAGAACTTTTTTTCTTCTAAAAAATGACATCAGAACCGTAAATGTAGTACAAAAACTGAGCACTTTACAGTGACATCAAGTTACCTCATTTTTAAACGAATCAATCAGTTAAAGAGTTAAATGGTTTTGTTTGAAATTTATAATTTTACTTGGTGATAGAGGGACCTCACAAACCACAACAAGATAAGTGTGGGCATCTTATCTTTAACCTAAATTTCTACTTATATAGGTCAATCTGAGTAGAAATTTAGGTTAAAGATAAGAAGACCACTTTTGTTTTTACAGAAGTCACTATCTGCTGTCATGGTTTGTGAGGTCTCTCTATCGGCAAAATAATATTACTTGATTATTAAAAATTTTAAGGTGCATTTATTACAAGTTAAAGCCTGTTTAAGTATTTACATATACTTCCTGTGGGCTCAATAAAATATAATTACAAATTTACTTGATGAAAATGAAAGTTTGTAAAAGCCAAAAAGGTTTGAAAGTAAAAAATATTATAAAATTCAAATAATTTCAAAGTTATCTAAAAATAATAATAATTAGCTTATTTTGAAGTTATGTTAATCTGATAAACAACCTTCAGGAAATAAGTCTGAAGTAGACAGTAGGATATATTTACAATTAGATAAAAATGTAGTTAGCTAATTAAGGAAGTGTAAGTCGAAAAACAACAAGGAATTATATGGCAAAGATGTTTATATGTGTCTTCATCTATATCATGAGGTAAGAAGATATATAAAGCCTGGATTCAAATAATAAAAATAGTCAATATTTTCATTAAAAAACAGCTGTATTTGAAATCCATCCTAGTCATGTTTCTAAATAAGTTTAGTGACAAAAAAAATTCCACTTCATAATATAGCAGTAGTTAGCATAAATACAAAAAGTTTGCTAAGCCATATAAAAGCTAATACAGCATAAAAATATGCAATATATAGAAGTAGTCGGTGCTAATTGTAACAGCTATGACTGATCCATCTGAGTGTAGCTTATCTGATCTATTTATTTGTTTTCAAAAATTTTTTAATATACTTTTTTAGGGCATAGCCAACTAGATATAAAATATCAGCCTACAAAATCTTTATGTTAAATGGTAAAAATCGAAATAGATTACAATTCTAAACACTAAGAAAAAATAACTGAAATCCCCCTCCAAAAAAAATTAGTTTTCAATGTGTATATATTTATTAAAAATAGCCAGCAGAGTTATACACAAATATTTACAGATGCAACTGAAAATTTTAAACACCATAATCATAGATGAGGACATTTAAATTTATTTTTGCAATCTTGTTTAAAAACACTTGACTAAGAATTTTGATGACATATTTAAATTGCATGTTTATAGCATTTAAACCATTAAACATCACATTATCACTATTATTTATGCTTACACAAGCTGTTTACTCTGTTTTGCACTGATGGGCACTACTGTATGGTGTGTTTATACTATTGATAATGTTTGGAAATTGTTTCATTATACCATTTTATATATAGAAGTAAAAAAAAATTGTTGCGGGGGGGGGGTGTTAATGTAAGGAGGCTTTATAATTAAGTTGCACATAAGATTAATTGGTTTTTAATAATTTTGCTACCAAAGAATTTTTTTAATTTAAGAAAGGAAGTAATTTATTTGAGAAAAAAGATAACATTTTGAGGCCTAAGGTTAGGAAATACATATTTATCAATCACCATTGAAAGAAAGTAAAGTTTTTTCCCTGTGTATAAAATGGTTTGAAGAGTAGGAGAGGAAGCATGAAGTTAAATATAGAGTAGGAGACATGAAAAATGTAAATAATATAGATTGCATTTGTATCCCACAATGTATATATAATGATCAGAAAGAAATTGTGTATGCTGCAGTAAAGTGTACCATATGGAATGAGCTTTATCACTTGAAATTTTTAAATAAGACTAGGAAGGATATAACAGATTTATGGCTATGTAGATAGTATGTAAATGTGATAAAAAGATATGAAAAAGTGGTGTCTAAATGTAGAAAGTTTAAAAAGAAAGTCAGGAGAAATGGATCAAAATGTAGTTGACGAAAATAGGATAAATTATGTTGTTATTGGAGTAACAAAAGATATGGATGATAAAATAAGTAGTGTGAAAGAATAAATAAGATAGAGGAAGATGTAAAGAATGTAGAAGCAAAATTAAAATCATTAGAGATGAAGTGTAAGCAGATAAAGGAATTATTGAATATGAATGATAAGGAAGAAGTAGGAAGGAAATTCAGAAAATGGAAGAGAATGTTAAATGAAGTAGGGAAAGTAAAGTATGAGACAGTGTTGATAGGACATTCTCTAATTGGAAAATGTGGAGATATAATTGTAAGAGAAAATAAAAACAGGTATGTAAAAATATGTCTGCCTGGAACTACAATTAGGGATATTACAGATAAAGTAAAGTTCATGTGTTCTAATGGTCAAACTGTATAAGGGCAGACCAGATGCTATATCCAGGTTCCTAATCCATAGATTATCACTGGTCCAGATTCTGCAGGAGCTGGGAACTTCTTATGATTCCAAATCCTGGATTTAGTACATCTTTGTGCTTCCCATTGTTATGCACCCTTTGTTAGAAGCAAATGCATCTCTGCTGCCAGGGACATCCACCCTTTTGTGATGAACCATACCTCCAGATTGCTACACTGATCAACATCATTTATATATGCCATTGACCCCACTCTCATAGGCAGTACTACCATTCCCTATTAATGTTTATTTCTAGCTTTCATCTACATTCATTAGCAACTCTGGGAGACATATACTAAAGCCCATACACAAGTGGTCCTGTTAAATAAATATATTTCTAATTATATGTTCAAACCTGGAATGGGCTGATGATTTATACTTTCCTTGTAAATAATATAGAGCACACATCATTATTATCAGCTGCCACTACCTTCTATAATGCTATGTAAAAGCCAATAGATTCTGCCATCCTAATATTTGTAAGTCATTCTCTCTATTATTTTAAAATTATAATAAACTAATAAGATTATAATTAAATAAGTGTACATCTGTATTGTGAATCAGAATTATTCACTGATTATTATAAGATGCTACTAAATAAATCAGTTAAATGGTAGATAAATGCATCAATGGCTTTGTAACTTATACGTTGAATCTTAGCCCTGAGACATGGTTATAGATAGTAAATCAGATAAATAAATGAACAAAGACAACTTAAATGGTGCTAGTATGTAGTAATGTTGTGATTATTGGAGAATCCTGAGAGAGAGAGTCCGTGTTCAAAAACTGAGTTACATCACACTGTGTGAAGAAGGGAAGGTATGCGATATCAAGGATGTTAATTAGGTGTTGAGATGAGGAAGCTTGTGGGAAACCCTATATCTGCTGTTTGAGAGTCCCTGCTTGGTCTTTTGGTCCTGATTATACAAAACTTGACCATTACAATATATATATATATATATATATATATATATATCATTAAACAATCATTTTAAACTGGTTATACAAAACTTGACCATTACAATATATATATATATATATACCATTAAACAATCATTTTAAACTGGTTATACAAAACTTGACCATTACAATATATATATATATATATCCATTAAACAATCATTTTTTAATGTTGCTATAGTAAATAGTACCTACTTTTATTTTAGTACTTAACAATACTGTAAGGAGAAAGTGAAATCACTTTTCTATTGGCCCTCTTTATATATAAAGGAAATTGTTTATAATACTTATGACAATCATTCTAATTATTCTTAATATTTTTATAGTGATCAAATGGATTGGGATTTTTTTTTAGAGTAAAGACATTTCTTAATTCTTTTTATTTACTTTGTAATAACTAATAAATATGTAACAAAGTAATTTACAATGTAAATTTATATATTGAAATGGTTATGTATCTCATGGTGTAAAACAACATAGCAGTGTGTGTACACATATAAAGTTGAAAGGAAAGGTAAAAATAAACACAAACAGTTAAGAGTTATATAATATTTTTGAATTTAAAAAATTATTATAAATTAAACATTTAAAAAGGTCTATTTAATGTGTTATTCTGATTTTGAAAATTAAAAAAAAAAACTAAAACAAGCCTGTATTTCAGTTATTAAAACAAGCTTGTTTTTTTTATGTTAATTAAAATAGATAATGTCAATAATTGTAGAATTTCCTTATCTATTTTTAATTAAATTAAGAATGTTTTTTTTAAATTAAAGCTTGTGATAAAATTTAGTTTAATATTCTCAGTTGTTGGAAGAATTAAAAATACTTATTAGATAAAAAATTTGGTTTTATTTAAGGAAAATTAGAGAAGAGTCATTAACCTTTTTTTTCCCAAGATAAAGAAAAAATTGTGTTCTCAAATTCCATGATATACTATAAAAAGATGGATTTTTAATTATTCATGACACATATATAACAATATCATTATGAAGTTATAACTGTAGGGTCAGAGTAAAAATCAACTGCTACTGCTGTTAGTATCACAACAGTAGAGTTTAAATTCACATGGAGACAAGACAAACTTTTATGTGGTTTATAACCCATATGTGTATTAGACAACTTGCCTGAAGTCTATTAAATTATAGACTAAATAGAGCTGACTGATACCTTCCCCAAAAATGTCAATGGGACATTATACTATTCTATTATGGACATGATTATAATGGGTGAATATATAGGCAGAGAAGCACAAATATATAATTTCTGCCAGTCATTTATGTACAATGTGTACATTTGGTGAATAAAATATGTATTTAAATAACTTCATCACTTTTGCTCTAAATCATTCAACTAAAACTAAGATACATTTCTAGTTTTATTTTATTAAAAAAGAAAAACTCTAAAAATATTTTGATATTAAAGACTAAAAGAACTTACTAACATATTTTTAAAGATGGTTACAATTAATAGTAATCTAAAAATAAATAAAAAAAACTTTTATGAAGGACTGTCAAAGAAGTAATATTTTTTTTAAAAAAGAACTTTTACTTAACATTCATCATCATCAACCATTATCAATCCATTGCAGGATGAAGATCTGTCCAAGTTCAATCCATCTTCTCTGATCTTTAGCTTCTCTTTCCCACATTACCCCTGCACACTTTCTTATTTCATCTATCCATCTCACATGTGGTCTCTTTCTAGATCTTTTACAATCTCTTGGAATCCAGTTTAAGATTTCAATTGTCCATCTATTATCATCTCTTATAGCAATATGTCCAGCCCAACTTGACTACAGTCTTTTAATTTTTTCAATGAGGTCATTAACACCTGTTTGTTCTCTTACCCATATATTGTGTTTTCAATCTCTTCTTGTTACTCCCAACATGCATCTCTCCATACTTCTTTGAGTTGTCTGAAGCATCTGTATTACTCTTCTATTAAGTGTCTAAGTCTCAGATCCATAAGTAAGAACTGGTAAAACACATTTATTAAAAATCTTCATTTTCAAACACATAGGCATATTTTTTTTAATATCAAGTTATTTCTACCAAAAGCACTCCAACCAAGTTTAATTCTTGATTAATTTTAGCCATTATGTTTCCACCTGTATTAATAATCTGACCAAGGTATTTGTAACTGTTAACTTCTTCTAACTCAACATAATCAATCTTTATTTTCATACTTTGAGAAAATCCATTGAACATTACTTTAGTCTTTTTAATATTTATCTTTAGTCCTACTTTCATCTGATAACTTCTGCAGCATTTCCTGCAGCTCTAAAGCATTATTTGCAAAAACAACTACATCATCTGCAAAATCTAAATGACTTAAATAATCTCCATTTACTTTCACTCCTTTAGCTTCCCATTTTAATCCACAAAATACTTCTTGCAGCATTGCTGTAAAAAGTTTTGGAGATATAGAGTCACCCTGTCTTACATCCTTCTCAATGTTGACTTTCCCAGTAAAATTATGTAATCTAATTGTTGCTGTTGCATTTTTATAAATATTCTTTAAAATATGACAATATCCTGGATCTATATCTTGATGATCCAATGCTTTAATCACTGAAGAAATTTTATAGAATCAAATGCCCTTTTCATAATCTACAAATCCAAAGCATAATGGCAACTCATATTCAATATAATTAATTAATTAATTAATTAATAACTTTGATTTGTACAGGGATAATAATAATCATATATGTGTTGAATTTTATGCATGATTTTCAACATCGAATTATATTTTGTGAAAATATATGGATTTATAAAGTTTATTTATTATCTAATGAAATATCATTAGGATATAAATGTCAGTGTGTACACACATTATCATGGGAACTCATATATATTAAAGTCAGTCATCACCCACATATATGTTAAAATTAATTATTAATGTATTATTAAAAATGAATTTTTAATTTTTTATAAGTCTATGACAATTCAAATATATTCATTTTATATTATACAGGCATGTCTGTGAACTTGTATATACGTGTGTTTTATGTAAACCTATTGAGATATAAACAGCATATTTTTATGTATCATTTTAATCAAAATCAGAATGTTAAATTTATACTTAGAGCATACTTAGCAGACCATAATTTGATGATGATTATTATTATTATTATTATTATTATTATTATTATTATTATTATTATTATTATTATTATTATTATTATTATTATTATTATTATTATTATTATTATTATTATTATTATTATTATTATTATTATTATTATTATTATTATTATTATTATTATTATTATTATTATTATTATTATTATTATTATTATTATTATTATTATTATTATTATTATTATTATTATTATTATTATTATTATTATTATTATTATTATTATATTATATGATGTTTCAAATGAAAACTTTAAGTTACAGAGTCATATCTAGTAATATATTGATTTGTTACAAATGCAAAACGAATTACAACAACTTTCAGTATATAAGTCTTTATCATTTCTGCATACTTTTTTTCTTGTTTTTAAAATTGGTCTTCTATTTACTTCAGTTTATGCTTGCATCTCTTTGAAGTTGGAAAAAATACTGATGTTGAAAATGTCATCATCTATCCTACTGGACTTTATATTTCATAGACTTGATCTTTGTCTCAAGTGTGACCATGTGGCTGCAAACACATCTGGTTGAGCTGGGATGTTGTCTCTTTTTCTGAATAGTTCTAGTTTTATTGAATATGTTGCTGGGTGGCGTTGAGAGTTATTAGCAAGTGCAAAAGTGCATCTGGTACACCAGTAGGCATAAAGGCTATATGTTGCTGCACAAATAGCAGGGATGTTGCCTTTTTTAAATGTATTTATTATTTCATCAATTGAAATGATAGCCTTTCTGCATGTGGTAAACATTGTGCAATGTATTACTTCTAGGGCACTGCAGGAATGAAGAAAATGATTTTGTGTCTCTTCTTCTCTATGACATAGCCCACACATGGGGTATATATTTGTATAGAATCTATGAAATATAAGGAAATGTGTTGTGGGAAGAGCATTAAGATTAAGCTTAAATAGAAAATCAAATAATTTTGGTTCTAGTGACCATTTTTTGAATTGTTGCAGTAGTTGTCTGTTGTCTATTCCAAGAACTGATGGATGTAGATTAGGTGTCTGGTTTAGTATGGCATATTATAAATGTCCCAGTATGTATACTTGTTATTGTTGAGTAATATTTTGTTGAATATTAGCTTGAGTTCTTCAATCAGTGTGGATAGATATCCATATGAAGGGGGTGGTCTGTCTGTGGGTATTATACTGATCACACACTCCAGGTCTGGAAATCTTTTTATAGTTTCTATTAGATTCACTGATTTCTGTGTGTAAAAAATATTGATTGTATGGAGTCCAAGCCCATTGCTATGTGGTGGTCTGCTTAGATTTTTTAAAGAGATCACCACTGTCTTTCTCTTTCATATTAGTTTGTTACAAATTGATGAGATTTTAGATATGAATGTTTTTGCAAATTTGATTATAGGTGTGTAGTAGGTAATTTTTGTAATTATAAGTTGATAAAATAGTGCTACCTTTGCGTATATTGACAGGTATGACTTTTCAAGTGAGGCTGTGATTTTTTCAGCATCTTTTTTTAATTTATTTTGAATCTTTTGCCTCATTTTATTGGTTCCAAGGTAGAATGGAAAACCAAGGAAAGCAGATGGTTTACCATTAAACATCTCTGTACAGTGCTTGCCTGTGTATATTGACCATGCAGGAGTTTTATTTGTGTTAATTTTTAAATTAAAATTTGAGGTATAATTCTTGATTATCTTTTGTAATATGAGGAGGTTCTTTTTAGAGGGGAGGAAAATGGTTACATCATCCATATAGGCTATGCATGATATATTTAAAGCAGTGTTAGGGATGCATGATATATTTAAAGCAGTGTTTGGGATTTGAATACCTTTTATTTTTTTCTGTATCTCTATTAATAGAGGATTTATATATATTGTGAAGAGCAAGGCACTGAGGGGGAATTCTTGTGGGATGGATTGACTCAGTCTGAAGGCTGGTGGTTTTTTTCCCATTCAATGTGATGTGAATTTCATGGCTGAGTAGCATATTGGCTATTATATATAGTAGGGATGGAGGTGTTGTTTTTTTCAGCAGATCTAATAATTTGGCTATAGGCACTGAGTCAAATGCTGCCTCAATGTCTAGTTGAACTATAATTGGTGCATATTTCTTTCTTTTTTTACTACTTTGATAATTGCTGAAATACACAGGCTTATATATACCTGTGTCTATATATGTAATAGACAGGGTATGAGCACAGACTTTCACATGACCCACCACTCTCCACACTATCTCATAACACTGATACACCTGAACACACATATGTTGAAAAGATAAATAATCACCAATATACGTATTTCATGCTAAACCAGCAATCATCAGTTGGTCCAGATTACCATCTCTACACATATATGCTACAAGTGCTCAGATATATATTAAGATAGCAAATTCTCCTACTTTAATGGACAGGCTTCAATCCACTCCACACTCCAACTCTTCAACCGTCCATCCAATTGAAAATCTGATGATGGAACGCTCAAAGGCCACCCTGAGGCCGAGATTATTGTCACACCCATGTTGACCTAAAGTCAATCTGACCCCTCATGTACAGGACATAATCCATTAAATACATATACAAGGGATAGGCAGACATCTCTAATATGTAATAGCTGAAATACACAGGCTTATATATACCTGTGTCTGTCTATCCCTTGTATATGTATTCAATGGATTATGTCCTGTACATGAGGGGTCAGATTGACTTTAGGTCAACATGGGTGTGACAATAATCTCGGCCTCAGGGTGACCTTTGAGCGTTCCATCATCAGATTTTCAATTGGATGGACGGTTGAAGAGTTGGAGTGTGGAGTGGATTGAAGCCTGTCCATTAAAGTAGGAGAATTTGCTATCTTAATATATATCTGAGCACTTGTAGCATATATGTATAGAGATGGTAATCTGGACCAACTGATGATTGCTGGTTTAGCATGAAATACATATATTGGTGATTATTTATCTTTTCAACATATGTGTGTTCAGGTGTATCAGTGTTATGAGATAGTGTGGAGAGTGGTGGGTCAGGTGAAAGTCTGTGCTCATACCCTGTCTATTACTTTGATAATTGTTTTGTAAATTACGACATCCTGGCCAATGGATGATCCTTTTTTGGCATATTGTGCTGATGATAACATAGGGAGTATGTATTGTGCTATTTTCTCTTTTATAACTCTTTCAAGAATTTTTATTCCTAAAGGTCGCATTGAAATTGGTTGTAGATTAGATAAAGATGATATTTCTGTTGGTTTTTTGTTAAATGAAACCATTGCAATTGGGTATAGACTTTGTATGTTATAAATTTTTTGGGATGTGTAATTGGTTAGATCACACAGGTATTTGGCTGTGAAGTGACTATGATGTTTGAACACAAATTTGGGAATTCCTTGTGGTCCTGGGTGACATGTGTTTGTTATTGTTGCAAGTTGAAATACAATGTCAGTTGTTGTTATTGGTGTGTCTGTTTCAAGGTCTCCAAATATGTCTTCATTTGGTATGTACACTCTTTGTTTTTGCAGTTTTTTTTAAAAGTGTTGATATATTGGGTTTATCATGTTATGTCCAGCTGTTATAGAGCCATCCATTTCAAGTACCATAGGCACTCTGACTGTGAATGGGTATCCCAATGCCCACCATTTGTATGCTCTGGTCCAAGGGTGTTGTTGTATAAGGTATATTTTTTTCTTTTTTATTGCTATGTATTGCTTTAGTGTGTTGCATGTATTATTATACATTTCTGTAAGTTTTTTAATTTGTGTTTGATTATCTGTAGTTGGTCTGGGAATGGTTATTCTTTTATGTAGTTCATCTGCCAAAGCTAATAATCTGGTGGGAGATGTTGAATTGCAAGTAATATGATTGATGTTAAAAGAAAATATATTGGTGAATGCTATATACTTTTGTACTGGATTGAGTGACAGGTTTTGAAGTTTTCGGAGCATTATATATGTTTCTGAATATAGGAATTCAGTTGTTTGTGCTGGAAGAAGTATTCGCATAGTCTTTTGAAGGGCTATTGTTGTATTCTGTATTTTTGTTAGGTCGAGGGTGATGAACTGGGAGGCATGATCTGAGATTATAGATGGACAGAGTTCAAGATTAAAATAATGATGTAACATTGGTGAGTAGAAACACAAATCAATAAGTGACATATCTATTGTTATTAAAAGATATTGAGTTTGATGGAAGAAAAACTCATAAGTGGGATTGTTATTTGATGGCTCCATTTAGTGACAAAAGTTTGGTAGGTCATGTTGAAGTCTCCCAGGAGTATTATGGGATTTGGTGTTGCTGTAAGCATCGAATTTTTTGTTGCTATTATTCTGGAGATGATGACAGGGCCTGGTGGTATATAGACAAATACTAGGTTAAGTGTGATATTTTTATGATGGAGTGTTATTATGATAAGATTAGAGTCAATATATATAATTTTAAAAGAATCAAAAGGGCAGTTGTGGAATATAATTATATCCATGCCACTTGATGGTGATGATGATTGCCTTGAGCAGGCACAAAATCCTTGGCTGACTAAATATTTTGATGAATCAATTTGAGAGCTGCTGCATATTTTTGTTTCCAATAGCTCCAGTATGTGTGGTTGTGTTGTATGTAACAATTTTTTGAGTTCAAAAAGTTTTTTGGTGGCATTTAAGCCTCTAATGTTGAGAGATCCAATTTTTATCTTCATGTTTTTAAGATAATTGTATAACAGGGTATTCATTTTTATTTATTTTTTAATTCTAAATTTTTTTTTATATTGCAGTAGATGAATGCTGATACATATTTAAGACTTTGTAGGGTTTATTATCAATTTTTCTTTCATTTAATATTGGTTCAGACTCTATACAATCAATTTGTGATGAAACCGAACAGTTGTCCATTTGTTGTTGGCTTAAATCCATTTCTATTTCATCATTTTATAGGTTGTATATGTCTGATGAGTGCTTTTGGTCTGTTTTTTTTTTGCCTTTTTGGATTCATGGTTTTTAGGTGGTCTACCCGGCTTTCTTTTTCCCTCTGGTGTATTCTCTTGAATGGGTGAAAGAGAGGGTTCTATTGCATCCATTATGTTCGATGCAGTTTTGTTTATTATTGAAGTTTGTTTTATTATTGGTGTCCTTATATTATCTAGATTTATATTTTCATTATATAGCTGTGTGTGTTTATTTTCTGTTTGTTGATTTTTACTTGGTACATCTTTTGTTTTATTGAGATGCTGATCCTGTGATGTAATTGCTGTATTTTGTGTTGTGGTTTCTTGAGAGTTATTTTCGTTTGAATCTTGGGTGTCTATGTTGGTTTTGGTGTCATTATTTTTTTGGTTGGTCTTTGGGATAGACAATTCTGCTCCATTGTCATTTTTGTTTGTGGGTGTTTGAACCTGTTTTTTTCCAGTTTCTATTATTGGGTTGCCAATGGATGTAGTGTTATTAAAAATTTTATTTTCATCATCAGTGGGTTGTTCTGGGGAGAGGATTTTAGTTTGTTCACAGTGATTGTCTTTTGTGTTATCACACTTAGTTGCTAGGTGGCCTCTCTCTCCACAGCCAAAACAATGTGGCTTTAAAACTCTTATGTGAAGAGAGAGTGTTGCTTCTTGATCTGTAATTTGTGTTGGGATCGTGGTGGCATCTACATTTTTATAGAGTCTTATTTTAAATTCAAAATGATTACTACATATCGGTATAAGTGTGTCTTTTAAATATATAGGCTGTAGGGCAATTACTTTTCCAAATGGGTTTATTATTTTTTTGAAAATCTTGTAAGTTGTATTTAAGATAAGTATTTTTTAGCACTCCAGTAATAATATTTTTCCAGTTTTCATCTATAATTATGAGTGCATAATTATCAAGTGCTGAAATAGTGGATTAAAAATGTTCCTTTTGTTGCTGAATATAAAAACCAATAGTTATATATCAAGAATTTGGATGGTCTGCAATACAAGAGATTGTTTCCTATAGTGCATTTTGCATGATTGCTTCATATAATAAAGCTTTTGAGAAACAATATAATGAGCATTGATTGTCGTACTGCGAGTACTAGAGATGTTGGTGAAAAAAACTTGTGAAATGTTTCCAATAACATATGAGGCACCATATTATTGAAATGGTCTGTCACATTTTCAAGCATTTCTTTTGTCCAGATTGTGGCTGGGGGTTGATTTTCCTCTTGAGTGTGTAGATCAAGATTTTTATATCATTTGTATTTGTTCTACAGAAACGTGGTATTTGGGTTGGTGCTGTGTTGGTGCTGTAATATTGGTGTTACTTTTAAGTATTTTTGCATACAAAATAGTCGATGTTAAAACTAACGATGTTGTTAATTTCGTATTGGTGCTTAACTCCTCACGCTTGTCTGGGCAGTAGCCATGATTTATTATTTTGACTCAAGTCAGTTTTTTTAAAAAAAGATATGAATACACACTGATATTTTTTAAAAAATACTCTGTTTAATCTATTATATAATTTGATTTGTCCTGTATTAGTTTGTTTTGTGAATAACAAGTTGAAACAAAAGAAAAATATAAATACTTACATCAGAGAGTTTAAGGATTGCTTCTTACCTCAGCAGAGATTATTATTATTATTATTATTATTATTATTATTATTATTATTATTATTATTATTATTATTATTATTATTATTATGTTTATTATTATTATTATTATTATTATTATTATTATTATTATTATTATTATTATTATTATTATTATTATTATTATTATTATTATTATTATTATTATTATTATTATTATTATTATTATTATTATTATTATTATTATTATTATTATTATTATTAAACATATTTAATTGAGTTGTTTCAGTGAATTTATTTAATCCTAAAATATTATAAATTATTATATGTTGGTATTATCTCTTATTCACAGTAACAATTAGAGCTCTTGATCACTGAGCTGAATTCATGCACAATGATCAATTATATAGATTGGGGTTTATTTTAGTGTCATGGATATCCAGTTGATGATGACTTCATTACTTTTCTGTAATACTGGGTGATGCAAAGGGATATCTTTTAAAGTTCATGAATGGCATTTTATTTAGTTTTTATTATTAAAAATTAAATTTATAGTTGGCAGTACATTAGTGATACTAAATGGCCATGGCATTGATGACGATCAGTATTTTTCTGTATTCCAGCATTATTTTTTGTTATATTCTGAGGGATTAGCACTTAATAATCTGCCCAAGTTTGGCAAGACCTAAATAAATAACGTGGTTTATAGTGGACCACTTTCAAATCCAGTCACAATGTTGACTATTTATTTTTATTGTTGATCATTCATGATGATGAATGATTATTATTTTTCTCTGCAATGCTGATGAATTGATAATTAATTTGTTTTTGCTTATCTCTCAAGCTCATTATATTCATTCATTAAAATCATGCTCACTGTCATTCCTTTATATTTGTATATTTAAATTTGCTTCATTAAATGGGGTTAACAATAATAAATGATCACCCCAGGTTCATCTTTAACTTCTCCATACCAATAATATATATCACTAAATAATAAGTAATGCAATGATAATTCAGAGAATGGGCACATTAATGCAACACCCTTGTGTCAAAGTTATCAATGTAACAAATAAAAATGAATCTTTTTATTCATTTTCCAAGCTTTTATATGAGTATTCCAATACCATGAACATTAAATTGAAATCAGTGGAGATGTCCATTTATGCAGCCTCACTCAAATTGGTTTATAATGTAATTTATAAAGACAGAATTAATTACTATTCATTTTAATAATCGTGTAAACAAACACAAAACTATTAAATATGTAACATTAAATCAAACAGCACTAAATAATATGTAATATTAACCAAAGATATAAAGTTTTAACTTTTACATGCCACTCATATTATTGAATTGTCCTTCAGTATAAAAGCTATTAATGTATTAAAGAAAAATAAATAATTTGTGTTTTTTAATCTCTTTCATAATTATTTAGACCAAACACTAACACGAGTGAATATGAAATTACAAGTTAAACACTATAATGGAATTAATTATGTAATCAATTAAATTTATCTATAGCATTTCTAAACTATACTCTGTAATATTATATGCTGCTGAACTATATTTTCTAATATATACTGTTAGAAGATATTAGACTAATTCTTTGTTTTATATATAGGTAACCATATAAATATAATGATATAATAGTCAAAATAAGAGTCATAGGTCACATGACCCTATTTCTTAAGCTTGTGAGTTATAAACAATGAGGATTGCCAATTCCTCTACAAGCTTTATGATAAATGCTTAGCTAGAGCCAGCACAAAAAATATCTCTGTCAGGACCCCCCCCCCCCCAACCCTTGAACATGGTTTCGTGCTTTGGCACTCATATTTCTATTTCTCAGCAAGTAATGGGTTAAGATGTGCGCTAGCTGCGTATTAGCGTACATCCTAACCCACATAAATATAATATATATGTGTGTGTGTTAACGGCATTTTAATTAATAAATTAGACAAAAGATTTTATAGATGCAACTTCTGCAATCATGTGATATTGTTATTCCAATTATTTCGGTTAAATTAATAAGACTTTTTTTAGTCGTTTTGTATTTTTACATTTATTTATTTTTTACCTTCAGCAATCTTTTAAAAAAATAATTCTAAAAACTTACATTTAATCTAAAAAATTCCTTAACACTTTTGCTGCTAAAAAAGTAATGCAAAATAATTTAAATCTTTACTAAATTTTTTTCTTAAATAATATAATAAATTTAACAGATTATATTTCATTTCAGGAAATATTTTTATTATATATACAAGATTGTGTGTACATGTGTTAATGGATGGAATTAGAGTTGACCGACGTTCCAAGAAAAAAATTGTGAATTTTTAGATTACTTGATAATTGTGTTTATTATAAAAATATATTTTATTATTGGTTTGATAATATTCAGTTTATTATAATAATAAGTAAATGGAAATAAATTTAGCAGTAATGTACAAAAAATATATGCTATTATATAAGTTTCACTGATGAAAGATTCACATTACAGTTTGGATTTTTTTCATATGTCTGGCTGTTTGTTATTATTATAACATTACCATTTAGGCTGAATATCATGTGGTTAATTAGGGTTGCTTAGCAACTGAAAACAGATTACAAATCATGCCATTGTTTTATTTAATTTAATTAAAGATTATATGTCTGTGTAAACAAATCTTGAAGGTAATCTGTGTATAAAGATGTTAATATATATGTAGAAAGTAAATAACATTCAGAAAGATAGTATAAATTGCAGTGTATAGAAATACCTCAGCAGATATAATAGAATATAAAATTAATATCCTTGAAGTAGAAGTAAACTCATGATTTGCAGCAATTGAAAGGTAAATAGAAATCTATTGAATAATTATTGCATAAATAAATAACCCAGATTACATATAGCTGAACATTTGCTAAAAAGATAGATGGTATCATTTGTCTTGGAAAACTTTATTTACATATACAACTCATCAGTAGTTTCAGTTATTTCCTATTCAATTATATATATATATAGTGAGCTGGTATTTTCTGCCAACCCATGTATATATACACACATATGTCTTATTTTAATAAAATTGCCTACCTGTTATATTATTTTAAAATAATAATTTTTGAAATATTATTTAAATAATTTTTTATTATTATTTATCTTCAAGAAATCAGCATTTCTTCAGTTAATGATTTATTTAAATTTATTAAATCAAGATAAAAATAAGATCTCAGATTTCTGTTTACTAAAAGTTTTTTTGCTGTTATAAATTGTAGTTCTTAGAAAGACACAGGTTGGGAGAATTAAAAAATATATATATTTTAGTAATACTCTATTGTTGAAACTTCAGATATTAAAGGTTAAAATTAAATTGAAATGCTGCAATCCTCTCTCATGCTTATTATAATTATAATACTTATATAACAGCCAATCATTTGTTATGATGCCTGTCTGAATAGCAATCAAACCATAAACACAATTCAGAGAATTTTACAAGGAAAGGGTGATCCACCCTCTTCTTTACTTGTCTTTCTATATATGTAAGCCAGTCTGAAGCATTTAGGTTTGAAAGTGTGAAGCTTTAAATATCTTCACATTTAACTCACTGAGTCTAAATTACAAACATACAGTGTGAAATACTACGATTTACTATGCAGTAGTTTTTAGATGTTATAAATTGCAGAAACATATGTAAATAATATTTATTTTTATAAAGCGCAGACAATTGAAATTAAATTGAAAGACTGCAAACCTCTCTTACACTTATTATAATTATAATACTTATCTGACAGCCAATCAAATGTTATAATGGCTGTTTGAATAACAATCAAACTGTAAACACAAGACAGAGAATTTTACAAGAAAAGGGTGATCCACCCTCTTTTTTAATTGTCTTTTTATATATCTAAGCCAGTCTGATGTATTTAGGTTTGAAAGTGTGAAGCTTTAAATATTTTCACATTACCTTTAAATATTTTCACATTTAACTCACTGAGTCCAAATTACAAACATACAGTGTGAAATCCTACAATTTACTATGCAGTAGTTTTTAGATGTTATAAATTGTATCAATGTATGCAAATAATATTTATTTTTATAAAGTGCAGACAATTAAAATTAAAAGTATTTTGTAATCTATTACACTAATTGATCCAGAATTTTTCCACTGATTAAAAAAAAAGATGACCAAAAAAAGGACAACAATTAGAACTGTGAAAATGTTTAAAATAAAATAATAAGTGTGAATTCAGTTGTAAAAGAAAAAAAACATATAAATTATGAAGTTTCATTTTGTTTAACTACTAGGCATTTTGACTTGGCATTTGACTTGGCTTTTGAACTGGCTTGCACTTGTACTTGTATATATATATATTGTAATGATATATAAATATGTCGTTACATTGATTTAAAATAAAAACTTAAAAGTTCGCAAATAAAAGTAAAAAATTAAACGCTAAAATTAAAATGTTTGTTAAACGTATATACATTCGCACAGAGGCCAAACTTTAAAAATATTTTTTTTAAAAAAAAAAAAAAAAACAAATACGTATTTGAATGTACTTTTTTTATAAAAAAGTACAAAATTTAAAAATAAAAACAGGTATTGATTAATGTAATCTGTAAATGGAAATGATTGTTTATAAATTGTTTGAAAAGCAGGCTATTTGGGCTCTTGTATAATTAAAATGATCTGATGAAAGATAGATAAGAAAATAAAAAGAAATTAGCTTGACCAATGGAGGCACCAAGCCTCAGCCCGGACCCGAACGAAAATTTGGATTAGTGACATCTTTGTTCGTTCAATCTGGAGATTTACTATAAAAAGAGAAATATTGAGTTCCAGACAGTTTTTTCGGACTTGATTTGATGAGAACGGTAAGACGCACTTGCCGTTCTCTCTCATTTTTTTGTTTGGTTTAAAAAAATATATATAAAATGAAAAGACTGTGATACAAGAATGGAACCAGCTAATGCTATCTCCAGAACATTATCTTCCAATGGAGATGTCGTGGGAATTAAAAACAGGAACCTGTACTCTTCTACTGTAAGCTATATTGACATGAACTCTAGGTTTAAAAGTGGTTGAGAACTTTTGTTCAAGCTTATGAACTTCCATATGACTCTTTTTAAGTTAAAATCAAATTAATAATGTTTAATTTTATATGTTTTCCAATTGATAAAAATCATTTCCATTTTTTTTCTCTTATTGTATAAATTATTTGTTGTTTAAATTTTAAATGAGGGAATTTAAGGTTGTGTATAGACATTGCATAGATTCGTTAGCGGTTGATAATGTCGTGGTTTTCACATTCGATTAGAATATATGTCAACGATATCACTGCAAGCATCTTACGATGAATGCTAATGGGATTTGTATATTCCCTATGCAAGTGACGTTTATCGATGACTTTGTATTTCGATCGGTTGTGTTTAATTTGGAATGTTTTTGACCGTGGAATCTGTGCAGCTGATCTGTACTCAACATTTTATAACAAATTTTATAAAATGCATTTGTGCGAACGTATCTAAATGTTAAATTTAAGTCGGGCGTGAATGGCTATATAGTTTGTAAAGTTATATTAAGGGAGGGTAATCTTAGGTTATTCGTTTCGTAGTTGAATTGGCTCAATGGATTGGATATATTTGTGTAATTAGTAGATGTAGTATGAGATCCGCTTCAGGCAGGATTGCATATACATGCCACACACCTTCTGTTTGCCTATGGATGGGTTTGTAAGTCAGCAGAAGACCGCAGTCCATTCCTATGGAGTTTTTTGTTTATTGTTCTACTTGCCAACAGATGTAACATTCCTGTTGGTGGAGAGTCAATGTCTTCTCTAATTCTACTTACTGTTCAGATGTCCATTCCTGACAGTATAGTATTTTGTGCTGTCGTATCATGCTACATTGAATACATGAATGTATCAGATGGATTGGCGCCAGTTGATTGCAAAATTTGTTGCCTAAGGTTAAATCAGGGAAGAATATTTTCTTTTCAAATGCAGATCTATGTAGTCTATTCATACTTGACTATTTAAATAAAATATTAAACTCATTGAAACTTAGTTAAATGTAAAATTAAAAGATTAATAGAAAAATCTAAAATGTTGAATTTATTCCTCAAAATTTAAATGTTATTTTATATGTGCGTAAATAAATATTTTTATGTGTTAATTTCTGGCAGTGGTTTTTATTTATTGATATTTAAGATATAAATTAAGATATAGATTTTTATCTCTGCGTCTCTGCTGAGCTAGTGACTGGGGCTAACGATCGGAATATTTAAATAAAGTGGAATCTTAACAGCGCGTATCTGCCTACTTTATAAATTTTTCTAGGCTCAAATGCCTAGATGGCGCCTTGTAGAGCAGATATTGTTTTTACGGTTAGATTCGATCTCCACTTGCATTTCGATCGTTATAATATATATATATCACTTTGAAAAGAAATTAAAATATAATATTAATAATGCTGAGAAAATGTTTTCCAGTTAAGGGACATCAGAACTTTCCCATTGGGAAATTACATCTCATATCATCACCTACAGCTATCTGTATGAATGTCAACCAAGGGAAGGAAAGATTTGCAGAGATAGCCAAGGAAATCAAAAGAAAAACAATGAAACAAATGGAGGATTTATGCCAGTCATTACAAAAAAACTCATATAAGAACTTTGACCATCTGGAGAAAGTTGTTCCACTAATCACTCAAGATAATTATGAACTTTTCTTAAAGAACTTTTCTTCAATTTTGGCATAATAGAGTAATGGACTCCATTAACTTAAGTATAAAAGAAAGTTTCAACAGTAGAGAAGGTTTTTACAAGGGATTATAAATTTTATATAATTTTGTATTGAGTAATAAGAGGAGTATGCTTTTATATTATTAAGTTTTATTAATCAAAAGTTTGACTTGTTTGTATAATTCTCCTTCAATTATTATATTCAAAATATGTGTACAAGAATGAAAATTATCTGATCAGTCTTGAAAATCAAAACAGGAAGGGAGAAAAATAAAAGTTCAGTTAATAATTTCATCTATAAGTGAACACAAGAACCTTATGATGGAATCCAGTATTTGAAAAAGAAATGTGGGATGGTTGCTAACAAACAGCAGACCCTTGCGCCATCTCTTAAGGGTTTGAATAAATTATTCAACATTAAAGGAAGAGGTTTTGAGTTCTGCACTACTGCATACTTTTATACTAAGCTGCCCTAGAGTTTCACACTTATTTGGATAGAGTTTCTATAGTCAATTTGGGCTGCTGTTGTTCATAGGTCATTACATATTCCCTTGAGAAAAGAATATACATTAAATTTTTGGACCGTATATATAAAAAAAGATAATGTTTTGAGTTTAAATTTATTTTTGTATATTGTTTTTATAATAGATTGAGTTAGTTTGGGTTGCTAAAAAAAGGAATTAGGAAAGATCTCAATAAGAGAAAGGAATATAAAGACATTAAACTTTACTTAAGTGTCTCTGTTTTAATCTAGATTACTAGTTTAATAATTAAGTGTCCATTTGGTATAATTAAAGTCCACATAAGATTACATTTTAAAATGTATTAGGTGACTGCTGCATGTAAATAAATGTATTTCATGATCTGGTGCTAGGCTATATGCCTAGTGGCGCTCTCTTACCAGTCATCGTATTTTTTGTAACCTTATAAATTTTGCTGACTGAGTATCCATTTGTAGTGGCACAGTATATATATTAAAACAGAATGCTGGCTGGACCATAAAGCTAGTTGTCAGGAGTATGCATATTATAATAAATGAGTGTGGGTACATGCTTAGTGCTTCATTTGCAATAGAATGTGTCCCATTAATATTTGCAAAAATGCACTGCAAATATATAAATTTCAATCTACCAATAAAAACTAAGCCAAATACTGTAATTTTTGAAATTATTCTATAACAATTTCTTTTACATACTCTAGATACATTTTTAGATGTATCATGTGACCCTTAATGATTAATAAAAAGTATATTCTTTTAATAATAGCTTTTTATTCATATTTGATGCTGGTAAGAATCATTGTACTAACCACAACATTTGGAATAAATGATTGTCCTTCAGATTTTATTCTAATTGTTTACATTTTAATTATTGCTGTTATTGTTTCTATTTCTATCAACTAAAGTCTAAACATGGAAAATGATAGGCATGCATTTCACTAAATATTATAACTAAGACAAAAATAACAGACTTTTGTATAGCAATTGTAAAATCTCTTATTTAGTTAGAAATCCATCTTTAAACAGTTATTCTTTACCAATTAATTATGTTTATGTTAAATTTAAAGCAAAAATTAATAAGTCTAATTTTATTATTCATGTTAATTTAGTTAGATCAGAATCAATGTCCTTTCTTTATTGCAAAACAAAATATTCACTCATCAAATTAGCAAAGTTTGCAATAACATGATTAAAAACCTACCACAAGTAATTACAAATCTGCAATAAAATATTAGACTTACTCAAACAAAGTTTAGCAATGCAGAAGAATCATAAGAAAAAATGGATTTATTGGTGACTTTATCATCAGTTTACTATAAGCTCTTTGTAATATTTACTAAGGCTGTAACCTCAAGAATGTGTGCATAAAAATGTGATAGTAGAAACCTCTACAGGTCTTAACCACAAGCTTACGTTTTGGAAGAAAAGAGGGAAACCCTCCTTTACTTCAATCTACTTTCTATATAAATAGGTGAAGCTGAAGCGGTTAGATCTGAGAGCACGAAGCTATTCAATACTTCACTGATTAAGTCCACATTTCTTATTACACATTAATACTCATGAAATCTTTCGATTTACAACGAGTCAATGGAAAGATCTTATAGTTAGAAATCTATTATGACACTTTAAAATTGTAATTATAAATTTATTTAAAAGCACATTGATTAAGTAAGTAATGTGAACAGGAATTATACTAATAATTAAAACATATCTTTTAAAACAGAGTTGCTTTAAATAAAAACAAAGTTGACATGAATAATTTTTATGTATAATTATTGTACTTCAAGATATGAATGAGCTTATTTGAGCTTGCAAGTAACTCTATATACAGCTTTGATTTCGTTTATCATTTTTAATTTCATCAACATCTTTTAATATAGATGTTTGTTTGTTTTTTCAATGTATTTTTATCTTTACTATAAATACAAAAATCAAGTATCATTATAATTTTTATGCTTTTATTGCAGCAAACTCTGGTATAATAATATTTTGATATTTGCTTATTCTATTGATATTATTGAAAAATTGAAGTGAAATAATTTTCTGATTTTTTTTTTGTAGATATATATTTTTATTAATTTTAATTTAATTATAGGGAATTTCAACACAGATTTTCAACTCCTTTCAGCTATCCACTCCATCTCATATGACAACACACTTGACCACACACATATATATGAAAAAGATAACTGATCACCAATATAATATTTACTGCTGATCCAGCACTCATCAGTTGGTCCACAATCATCATCTCTCACACATATACATAATCAGTGCTTGATTTATATTAAGATAGCAAATATTCAAACTTTAATGGACAGGCTTCAATCTTCTCTTTCCTCCAACTCTTCAGTCATCCATACCATTGAACATCCGATGCTAGAATGTCAAATCCCTTATTGATGCTAATATTATTGTCAAGCCTATGTTAACTTTAAGTCACCCTGATTCCTCATGCATAGGACCTTGTCCATTTAAATACATAGAAAAGGGACGGGCAGTATGCAGGATGAATCTATAATATCTTGAATACATGTATAATTTTATATGTAGTATATATACTTGGGAATTTAAATGTAATTATAAGGAATTTGAACACAGACTTTCAAGCTCTCTTCAGCTATCCACTCTATCTCATACAACTGATACATATGACCACACCCATGTGAAAAAATAAATGATCTCAATATATAAATTCCATGCTGAACCATCCCTCATCAGTTGGTCCAGATCATCATCTCCCATATATATATATATATATATATATATATATATATATATATATATATATATATATATATATAATCAGTGCTCGGTTTCTATTAAGATACTATTGATAGATTTGTTTAACTAAAAATTAGACAATCTCCATCCCCTTTCCCTCTGCATCTGGGATCTAAAAAAATATTTTTAAAAAATAGAATAAATAAAAAAAAATTTTTTTAAATTTTAATTTGGATATTGTGATTCCAAAATGACACAAGAAAATAACATATCCTTCAGCAGTAGCGTCTGCTTTTTAAGGTGCCCAAATGTTGAAAATTTTAATAAATGTTACTTTTTCTCCTATTTTTTAAAAATAATATATCAGAAATAAATTTTAAACAATTCGTAACCATGAATACTCTAATTCTAATTCTAGTAATAATCTTTTTTTTTTTTCAATGTTTTTAGTTGAATTAGATATAGCATTGATCATATACAAATTACAATGGGAAAAATAAAATCGGTATCCACTATAATTAATTTTATTAAATTATGGAATTTAATGATTTTTTTTCTTTAATTTAATTGTGTGTGCATATTTACTAAAAAGTTATTAAATGGGACGGCTAGAGTGCATATATAAGAAAGTATTTATATAAATAAAGCTATAAAATATATTGGCTACTAACCAGCTCATAAGTCTACGAGTTATTTTGTCAAGCTTGAGGGTTTAAATCAAAATTTGTCTCCTTCCACAAAGAAAGCTGAATAGACAAGATTAAAATATAACAAAATAGCAATTGTAATGTTCAATAATTATTATGGAATAAAACAAATTAAAGATGTTAGACTAGTTATAAATTGGAGAGTAACTCTTCAGCAAATGAATACCTCTCTGAGGAGTGCCAGAGCACGAAACCATGGTCAGAGGTTTGGGGGAAGGGAATCCTGACAGATATTTTAAATGCTTTCTCTAGCTTAGCATTTATCACAAAGCTTGTTGAGGAAGTGTCAATCCTCGTTGTTTATAACTTACAAGCTTAAGAGAATAGGGTCATGTGATCTATGACTCTTATTTTGAATACCTTGATTGTATTTGTTTTTGACACATACTTAAAACATTTAATTTTGCAGTAATGTATAATCAAAATTGGACCTTGTAAAATGAGTTTACTTTTATTTATTTTATAGATTAAATACACAGGCTTATATATACCTGTGTCTATATATGTAATAGACAGGATATGAGCACAGACTTTCACATGACCCACCACTCTCCACACTATCTTCTCATAACACTGATACACCTGAACACACATATGTCGAAAAGATAAATAATTATTTTCTGTAAAGATTGATAGCTTTTGAATTTATACTTTATCTGATAAGCTCAAATGTTATAAATTTAAAAAAAGAAGCAATTTCGAGTTACATTTTTTTTTTTGAGTATCCAATTTATTTAGTAAATTAATAATTAAGAAAGAATATAAACAAGAGAAAACCTAATTATAAAACAAGACATGTTATTATTAAATAAATCAACATTGTTTTTTTTTTAAACATATGTTGCTTTGATTCTAGGATAACATAAATTATTGCATGAAAGGACTGTGAGTATACAAATATTAAAAATGATTCCAAAGTATGATGAAATATTTAATGGTCATTGATGTTATTCCATAAGCAGTGGCAATTAAATGAACTGTTAGTTATTAGTTAAAAGAAAGAGTTCAATGTTTTAAGGCATTAAACATATAACTTTCCAGAGAACTATCAGAAATATATGCAAGAAGAGAAATTGATATTGCACTTACTGATGGAACAAAGCAATACTACATTGAAGGGTTTTATTAAGTTCAGCTTCTTATTTAATCAACAGAAAAACAACTTTAAAGCAATACACCATTATAAATTAATAGTTAAAGATCTGTGTCAAAGGCCATGCTTTTCTGGAATAACCTTGGACTATATTCTAAATTCCATTTTTCCTTATCTTATAAAAGTTAGATCTAAAATAGGTTTACAATAACATCTAGAGAGAATATTACTGATTCTAAGTCTGGTAGAATTATGTGTAAATATTATTCATATTATTATTGATACATTCAATTCCATTTCATTCCAGTTACTTTTCTATATCAGTCTTATGTAGTATTGAAAAATGCATTTAAAGTATCAGAATTACTGCTAAATTAAAACTCAGATTCAAATCATTTTTGTTTTCAAGTTGTTCAACCAAAAACACTTTAAACTAAAATTGTGGTAAAAGAAATGGAGTTTTCATGCATCCCAAACATTTTTTTAGGTCCAATATTGAAAGTACATCAACAAATTCGGACTCATGTTTGCGTATATTATAAGCTTTACAAATTTATGCACACAATGTCAAAATTGAAGCATTTTCAAATTGTATAATAATATTGAAACAATTTTACTATCAATTTTATTTTTATTCATTTACAATAAAAGTTTTTCTCTTTATTTGTAATCTCTACAATTTTTTTTTAAATAATGCTCACGAATAATTTTTTTTTTGTTAAAAAAAAATCATATATGGATAAATGAAATTAAAAATAATCATATAATCTCTCAAATAAATAAGTGCTTTTTTAATATCAATCTTTAAATATGCATGAAATCAGTTTATCTTATATACATTTAAATAAGTAGTTCACAATTATTTTTATAAATTAGTATATTTTATGCTAACTAGTATGTATATATTATATTTTCACAACGAATGAAATATTTCAAGTTTGTACTAAAGCTTTAGTAATAGTTCCATTTTTGTTTTATTGCTAAAATAACTTTTCCCCCTAATACCAATATGTTTTAGATTTTTGAAACTTTTATTCACTTCTAAAACTTTCCTTGTCAATTTATACTTATATTGTTTTATATTATTATTAACTCTGTTTCATGCCATTTAACAGAACTCTAAATATTCAATTCTTTATAATGCATCATTTTTTTAAAATTTTCATATTCCTTCTTTTCTTCATACATTTTGTTGTCTAAGTAGAAAACTTATTCATAAATTGTTGCTTTTTGTACCAGCAATCTTTGGTGAAATTCTTAACAGAGGATTTAATGATCTCAAGTGTGAATCCTCTTCAAAGCATGCTAGTACTTTCAATCACGTTATAATTTAAACTCATTAGCATATTTCTGAAGATTAGGAATATTAATTATCAATAGTATTTTTTTAATAATGTTTGCCTTTCTACTTCTGCATTATTTATTTTACACTTTCTGTTTGATGATCATTTCCTACGCTAAATTTATTAAAACATTACATTTCTAAAACACATATTTTCTGCTAGTCAATCTGCCATACCTTAATTTGTATCCTTTCATGTCCATTTACACTCTATATTGTTTTCAAACAAAGAACTGATAATATATAGTTTGTTTGTTTTTCTGTAAATTTTATAAACCTGTACTCTCTCTTATTTCTGTCATCACAACCAATTTATCTACAGCTTTCCATCCTTTAATAATTTTTCAATTCTGGCATTAAAGTCTCTCACTCATGGCATTTTGAAATGTTGTCTAATGTGATCAAAAGCATTTTGTATATCTATATAAAAATCTATTTTTTTAATCCAAGGAGAACTTGATTATGCATAAATTTGAATTATCTCCATTTGATATTTTCTCATTACTTTAAATAACTAGTCAGGTCACTTTGTCTAATATTCTCCACAATATTGTTTTTTTTTATATTTATAATGAATCCAATTCCATTTGTGCTTCCAATATTCATACCTTTGTAGAACAGTCCCATGAAACACTTTCTAAAGCAATTTTAGCATTGAATGATATCACTGGTCTGCAGTGTCCTCTGTCCTTCATCACCAACTGCTGCCTTAGTTGGTAACTTTACAGCCCTCTGAAAATAAGAATAGCCATAATAGTTTTTAAAACTCAAAAGTAAAAAGTCAGAAAATTTACTATACAATTAATACATGTTCACAAACAGCCAATCCAGGCTCATTTACCATATGAATAATCACATAGTATAAACAGCTGCAATGATTGGACATTAAAAAGTGGCCTTTTTAAATTTCTTTAACATCTCAAAGAAGAATCAAAAGATTCCCTCTCAGTTAACAGCATACTTTTTTCTGCAGCCAGTTAAAGTTATTTAAGCAAAAAGTCAAATAATTAATGAGGAAAATGGAGTAACAAAACATAAAATAAAAATAGTAGATCAAGTTTGTATGCATAATAAATATTTTACTACATAATCAATGCGGTAATAACATATTTTTGTAAACACAAATTCTCCATACTATAATTCCAACCAGTGCAAACATTAATAATCAATGGATGCAAGAACATTTATTCATAAAATCCCTATCTAGTGTTTCCTCATCCAATATCCCCAGCCTAGTTTCTAGCTTGTGGCTTTCATCATTGAAGAGCCTTGATTCTGAAAGCACTGCACCTAGACCTTCTTGCATTCATTAATTAATAAGGTTTGCACTTGGTTGCATTATGGGGTGGAGAGTTGGCTACTGTTATTAACAGCTTATGATGATCATGCACCATTTTGGTGATTTTATAATTCATCACTTTTGAAATAAAATAAAATATATTCATCAATTTTGAATAAATAAACTTATTGAATTTAGGAGAAAGCTGAAGCTCTGACGTGATCGTTGCTAACTTTGTGTTCTAATCCAGATAATGTAATGTGGTATTGTCATATTTTCAAGAATATTTATCAAAATGCATTATCAATGATTATATTACATAGTATCATCAAGATTAACATTAATAAAGGTAGGCAGTAGTTTACAAAAACTGTTTCATGTATTGAAATGGGAATTTAATGAAGTAAAAATGAAGATTATTTATGTTATGTAGATTTTGCAGATAATAATGTTTTTTTTTCTTTTCTAAATAACATTTTAGAGCCCTAAATAATATTGCAACATCAAATCTGATAAAAATAAGAATGTCAAAACTAAAGGCTAAAATAATGTTCAGTGGATTTGTCAAAAGAGAATAGAGATTGATAATCACAATTTAGAAAAAGTTAATTACTTCAAATATCTTTGTGAGATTAGTAATAGAGACTGGAAAAAAAAACCCGATGAATTCCATAATATAACATGGAAGTATTAAAAGAAAATATACTTATGAATTTGAAAAGTTTTAATAGATATGTTTTACCAAGTCATATTTATGGATCTGAGACTTGGATACATTACAGATGCACAACTAGACAAAGTTTGGATAGATGTGTATTTGTGAAATAACACAAAAAGGTTTAGAAGTAACATACTAGAGTGAGACAACAAACAGGTATCATTACATCACTAAAAAATTAATGAACTGAAATGGAGATGGACTGGATAAATTTCTAGAACAGTTGATAATGTAGAGATAATTGAAATCTTAATAAGGATCCCAAGTATTTGTCAAAGATTTAGAAAGAGATTGCATATTGGATATTTAGATAAAACAAAGGAGTTTAATGATGTAATGTGGAGAAGAGGGACTATAGATTGAAAGAAAGTAGATTAAATTTCGAGACTGTCATCCTATAGTTTGACTGATAATAGTTAAAAATGATGATGATATAACTGCCATTATAATTCGTAATCCTTTTTTCTATATATGTATGTGTAATAATAATTCAAACTTTTGCGATAGAATTTTATACATATTTGTTTTAAAAAAAATTACCATAATTCTTACAGTATTATCATTTCATGTCTGATGCCAAATTCTTGAAATTCATTTGTATCTTATATACCAATATTCCGGTTTTAAAGCCGTTTTATATAATTAATGTTTTTAAGAAATTTTGACTTTAAAAAATAGTAAAAATATGTAAACCTTTTTATACAGCTTACTCATTATGTATTCACTATAATACACATCATAGACTTTATATTAATTCCAAATACACCACCTTTCAAAATCATGTTCGTTAGTAATATAATTTCTGTCAATATACCCAATACTGTATTGCATTTTTACATAACTTTAAAAGATTACGTGCTGTAGAAAATATTTTACCAAAGCACAAAAATGTTTATAAAATATTGTGCTGTCTTGTATATATATTATTTATTCCGTGATATGTATTTATTGTAAGTAATTTTGTTTTAATTAAAACTATGTTCATAGTAACAGCAGAACTGCCACTTTATTTACATCAATAAAGTTTTAGTGTGTGGAAAATATAACATTTTATAATAAAGAAAATATATGAAGTTTTATCCGGAACGTAACTAGAAAAGTATAGATTGCGTAATAAACTATTCTGAGAAATCTGCATTATCTTAATTATATACTGTCCGATAATTTGTCTGTTTTTAATGACTTCTTTATTATATACTATAAAATTATAATGGCATGTAAAACATTATAATTTCTTTGCATAATAAAATGTGACAATTCATAGCAAAAAAGATTTCCCCCACTAGATAATTGCAAAGCTTGTAATACCATAATAAATTGCTCCTAAATATTAAATTAGAAAAATTTCCAGGTTTTCTAAAATACATTTGATTGCTTGTCTAGTTTTTATTCAATGTGGTCGTAATTATAATAGAATTGTGACATTATTTAATGCATATGACAATTATTAAAAGTAAAAACATCAATTTGAACATACACTATATATATATATTCTTAGATTAATGTTTGTTGTTAATAATATGCTTAGTTAAATATTTTTAGATATATTTAAAATTTCCACCCTACCACAGATTCTTGATATATATGAGTAAAGTCACTTGAAAAAGATAAACAACTCAAGCTGGTATCAACGCTATGCAAAAGCAATCGTTCGTGGTCTAGCGGTTAGCATAGCTGCCTTCCAAGCAGCTGGCCCGGGTTGACTTCCAGATCAACGCTTCATATATATATATATATATATAAGCTTAATATTTGCAAAGCACATTGTAATTAAATATTTTTTTACTGATTCTTAATTCTAAACTATTTTTTATGAAATATTTCAATATTATAATATAATTTAAATCTATATTATTAAAGTATTTTTTTATCATTATGATTTCAAAAGTAATCTTTATTAGTTAAAAGATTACAAAAATTTTCGGGTCTACTTACCCGTTGATGATTGCAAAGCGTTCAATGTTACAAAGGTAAAACAATTATTAACCATGTTTACAAAAGGGACATACCCTCAATAACAATTATATCCATAAAAGGGTTATTATTATCTTGTTTAATGTGTATCTATATATGGGTCTACATGGCCCAACCACTGAGAAGTCATCCATTGCCCAATGATCCTCATCCCTGGGGCCCCAAAGTGAAGACCCAAATGCTTCAGCTGAATAGGCAGACATCCAGCATTGTGCTAACCACCACAACAGGCAATGAGGTCCAAGGCACTAGGGCCATTAAATGACAGATATATTATACATTACTATAATTGCTTATTTTTAAATAAGAATCCTTGAAAAGCAATCAGTTTTGAAAACAGTTAGGGATGCAAGTAAAAAATATGTTTTTAATGCACATTAATTAATAATATCACAGCATTTCTTAAACTATATCTGGTATATAATAATAAGTTGTAACACTATAAATTATTTTAAGTGCTCCATTTTATTTCAAATACATAATTATAAACATTAGAAAAAGTAGTAATGCATCCAATATGTATTTCAGCAAATTAGATCTCATCAGTTAGGTTTAACTATTCCATTCTTTGCTCACTATACGTATTGCCACACACAGCAAGCTAGAGTAATCAATGAATGTCAGAAGGCTTGTGCATAAAATCCCCATCTAGTGCCTACTCATCCAATATCCCAGACTAGTTTCCAAGCTAGACAAGATTCGGGAATTTTATTTTAAGAAAGTCCAACCCCTGGGTATGTACAATCTGCATAAAAAATTTGTGACAAAATACATTCCCCTTCACAAAATTATCAAAACCAGAATCCTGCAGAGACTATAAGCCTTACTGGATAGGACACACCCTGGCCTGCCTGGAATCCCAAAATTCCTGCTACTTTATTTACAGGAATTCACACTTCCAATAATCAAGAGAATGGTGGATTATATTGCAGAAGACAGCAGAGAAATTACAGATATATGCCCAATAGCCATGGTCCCCCTAATAAAAAAAATGGGAAGCCCCACATGACTTGGAAAACCTGTGACCTATATCAATGGTACCCCTGATGGTAAAGATCATAGAAGGACTAATAAAGAAATATATTCAGGAATTTATCATTGGGAGACTCTCAGCTTATCAATTTGCAAAGAAATGATGCTCGACTGCTGATGCTGTCAGTCGTTTTCACCTCATTATAGATCCAAGTTCGCAGGAAAAGAATGTCCCATCCAGTTGCAGTACAACTGGACTTTGACAGAGCTTTTGATTGTGTCAGGATAGATGTGCTGCTTAGTGTACTGGAGGATCTCCAAGTGACCCTGGCATACCTTCAAATGATTGAAAACCTCCTACAAAACGGAGGTTTGTCTCTCGTTGAATGGCAGAGTTGCCCCAGGATTTAGGCCCAGTGTTTCCATCCCTCATGGATTGCCACTAAGCATACTTCTCTTTGTAGCTTATGTTAACCCATTACTGTTAAGCATCAAGGCTTCCTTTCCTGGAATTACGATTCCATTGCTGGGAGAAAACATCAGACACATCACCTATATGGATGATGTGGTGGTGTTTCCTCTCATCACAGAGTGAGTTTGCAAGGCTCAAAGAAATCATAGATCAATTTGCAACTGACACCATCCAGTGAATTAATGAAGGCAAATCATCCATGTGGTCGATCCTGACAGAGAAGCAAGTCCCAAGTAGACTGAGAGCGTCCCCTCAGAAATTTCTGGGCTTTCAGTTGTCCGATTCACCATCAGTCATGAGGAAAAATTTAGAGATCTCACTATTCAACAAAATTGAAAAAATGATGTTGTCACTATCCAAGATATATTTATCACTGTTGGGTAAAGTCACATTACTGAACTCAGTAGTTCTTTCCAAAATCATCTACTACCTAGCTGGCTTTGCATCCACAACTTCATAAAAAAAGTGGAGACGCTATGCAGAAGACTATGCTGGGGAGGGAAGGCAGCTGTTCTTAGTCTAAAATGATTGCAGAAACCAAAACCATTGAATGGTCTGGCACTACACTCTATTAAGATATTTCTAATACAAAGAGCACACAACATAATTACCAAATTACTTCATGACAATCCAAAAATGAAATGCCCAATTCCTTTAATAAAGGTCCAACCAACAGACAGGCCACCTCCAAAACTTAAAAGACTATGGATTCAACAACAAACTACCTTAGTAGTGGAGAGCATTAAAATCTCAAGTGCTCTATTTAATGCTAAACTCACATACTGGGAAGTCTACCATGCAGTTTTTCAAAAGAGAAATAAAGCTGTCTGCTCACTCCCCATACAAATTCCCAGATTTATAAAGCTGACAAAATTTTGGAAGCTAGAACCAAAATGTGGACTTCTTGTTAAAAATAAACCTGGGTACACTACCCACTGCAGCCTTTTTGTGCCACCAGAGAGGATACAATATCAACATGATCTGCCCCTTATGCAATAAAGATGAGGAGACAATGGACCACATTCTTACCCACTGTGAAGCATGGGAGAACTTCCAAAAGAATGGTCAAACCTGAACAGGCCCAAGTAGCACTAAAGCTGGCCCTGAAAAAGGGCATGTTTGGTACAATAAGACTGGCAACTTTTATAAACTTTGCCATCTGGACCATTAGGTGTAAAATAACTTTTCCAAAAGAACTGGATCAACTAGCAGAAGATTTCTTGCTTAACCTTCTTAAAAATATAAAAGAAAAAGACAAGAGAACATGTCTATCCTGGTTGGCTGATGAAATCTGGGGTCAAGTGAATTTATAACATTGATTGACATTAGTGGGGAAAAACAATTGCCAACAAATTATCTTAAGTTCATCACTGATAGCCACTAGACCACTCCAATGCCAACAAAAAAGGCTAGAATGTAAAGACAGTAAAAAAAACTCACAGCTATTGTCTAGAAGTATGATTGTAATGTGAAACCAGAACAATCACAAGCCAACAAAATAATAAAAACTTTGAAATTGTTGTTATCCACAAATAACACAAATGATAACCTTTAATCATTGTAAATAACTTTAATTGTAAGCAACTAATTGTGAATAAAGTTTGTTTGAAATGAACTCTGGATGTATCTATGATGCAAACTGGAATAATAGAGCTTTTAAGTACAGATTTAACTATAGCAAATATTTTACTAAATGGATATTTAGTTAAAGGCAAAGTTTGAACCAGTAAACAAGTGATGTTGGCAAGAGTAAAAAGGGAGGGACCTACTGTCAAAAATAAAATATAAAGAAGGCCTGTAGTAGCCATAAAAAGTTATTGTTGTTGCTGCTGATAAATATTTCTGAAAGACCAGTGCTAAAAAAATAATTAAAAGGCTGTTTCTGCCTTACTTTAGCAAGCTGAATTCTATTAAGACATTACCAAAGCTGTTACAATGAGAACTGTGGGCTAGAGACAATAGACAGCCATCTATTTTCCTGGACTACCACTACCAAATGAGAGAAAACATCAACCTCAACCTGAGCTTGTGATGGAGAAGCTACACCTGAAATACCAGAGAGTTCCTTTATTGAAGTGATGAAGGAAAGCTGCCACCAGAGTAAAATTACAAAGCTGCATCCAGACTTAAACCTAGAAAAGCCACAGCTGATTTAATAAAGAGAAGATGCACCATAGGAATGCCTTGAAAGGCTTTATTGCTTAGAGCACTCTCAAAATTCTTGCTTGATCATAAATACTTTAAGTAAGCATAAATATTTAGGTTCTATAAAACCATTTCAAACAAATTTTTTATTTCTAAATTATAACTTTATTGATCATTTATGCAATTTGTTCTTATGCCATCTATCTTTAGTATTAATTTCATGTTTATTAATTTATGCTATGTTTATCAGAATGGAGTTTTGTAGGTTTTAATAATTATCGAAGGGGCGAGTAAGCACCTTTTTCATTATGTCAGGTTATTCTAATATAAAGAAATATAGTCAAAACTCCCTTCTGAAATCAAACTATTATTTATGCTAGAGTGAATCAGTTACTTATAATGCACAAAATAAGTTATTTAAAATGCATCTTTTGTGCAAGTTATTTAAAATGTATATTTTGCACAAGTTATTTAAAACGCATATTTTGCGTATATTATTTAAAATGCATATTTGCGTAAGTTATTTGAAATGGATATTTTACGAGTTATTTAAAATTAATATTTGAGTAAGTTATTTAAGAATCAATATTTTGCATGAGCTATTTAAGAATCCATATTTGACATAGGTTATTTAAAAATCAGTTCATTTGATATTAGATGTAAATTATATGACATATAATTAATATTTCAAGTGCTAGTAAATCTTTAAATTTGCTATAATTCCATTTAATTAAAGATTAAGAAGCTATGCAGAGATCCTTAAATCAGACTCTCATTATTGCCTTTATCATGTGACTTAATAATCTCATTTATGAACTGATCGGTGGTAGTAGCACTGAAAGAAGCTAAGATTTTGGCATAATTAATTTATGAAAATATTAAATTAGCATTGCGAATGTGTTGCTAGTTAGCATAAATACGCATCTCTCCTTGCTATATCTATAATGGCCTACATCAGGATCATTTCCATGTCGAGTCATGCCTCGAAAGTTTAGGCAACTGTGACATTTATTTGCATTTGAAGGAACCAAAGCATTCCAAAGGGCTCATAAGCCACTGTTCTGCTCACTTGAATAAAAAGGCCTCTTCATATTATAGGAAGCAGCCTGGTCTGAGGAACCGTTTACTAGGTAATAAACCTTAATTAAGAACACATTTGAGGTGGACTTATTCTGATACTATAGTTTATAATGTACTAGAATCTGACATTCAACTGCCACACCTCAGCTCAGCTTCCCTAGAAAGTAACTTCGGCTTTTATCCAATTCAGACTCTGAATTAATGTGTTTATCTGTGTAGCAACTATATATATCATGCAAATATCATTATAGTTGAATTTAAACTTAGTAAAAATAATAATATAATCTCTATCAGTTTCCAATAAATTGATCTCTTTAACTATTACTAATTTCCACTATATAGAACATAGCATGAGTTATGACATAGAAGATGGTATAGGCATATTAAAGTCGTAGACTAATTAAACATTTTGTAAACCCTGAGTATTCACTCACCTGCATGTGATCACTATAATTTGCTTTATTAAATCATTTGTAACCCTGAATATTCACTCACCTGTGTGTGAGAACTCTAAATTGCTTTATTATATTTTTCATAACCCTGAGTATTCATTCACTCACCTGCATGTGGGCCAACTATACCCAATTTATTTTGCTTTATAACTTATTGTTACATTAAATTTATGAAATATAAATTTATCTCAGTCTCTATTCTTGCTCATTACCTTATGAATCACTAGTTAAGTTATATAATATATGTTGGGGGGGGGGGTGTCTCATGTTTTACTGCTTTGCTATTGATGGAACATGAATAAAGAGATATCAAGTGTAACCTCAGGCATGTCATTCACAATGAGTTGACTTGGAAGCACAAGTAAGAGAGTTGAGGTATGATCAGATGTAGGATATTACTACCCTGACTTGGTCAGCTTTTGGTTCTCTGGCTCAGACTCTCGGTCTGTTGAGCAAATGTACAAACCTGACCGTTACAATATATGTCGAAAAGATAAATAATACCCTATATATTACATATATTGATACAGGTATATAATAAGCCTATATTTCAATTAGTAACAAATTATGTAAGTCCTATAAATCTTTCCTATTTGCATAAAAGACAAGGTAAAACTTTTTTTTATTGAGCCTCATTTTTCTTTAGTTTCTTATAATCTCTGAATTTTAAAACAAACTTCTTATTAGCAAGATGATATCTTGTTTTTAATGGATTTAGCTTATAAATAAAAGGGATGATTAAAAGTCTTATTTCAGTATTTAAGCAGGAGTTTCTAGAAAGCTGTTTGAGTTAAAATTTTTCATTATGTAATATTAATATATTTTTTCTAATGCTAAATTTAGTATTAATTTAAATTTATTCAAAAGATTAACATATTTCTAATCCCTTTTTCAATTCCCAGACTTTACTATAATCTTTTTTATTGTTTATTTAAATTAAATATTCTTTACATCAATTCATAAATTTAAATTTAAAAAAATATCAAATTATATGCAGTATTTTTTTCTGATTATTTTCATATTTTTATGTGGGTTAATCCGTTCTTCTTTTAAAACACCGAGTTTGTTAAACACTTAGTAACGTCTAAGAATAAAGTGAAGCATTTAGGAGCTTAGCGGTAGTAGAGGTAATGAGGAGAAAAATAACTAATTGAAGTAAAAGCATTAATGCACTCTACAAAATGTAATTTAAGTATTATTCACTAGAAGTCGCTATCTACTCAATTACTTCTAAATATATGCAATATTTAATTTAATAAAACAGTAGCTACATAATGTATTTTGTAACTCACAATAGTATCCACAATTAGTGAATAGTGGGAAAATATTCAGAAATATGGATTAACTGTGTCAATAAGCAGTCATTGATCAAGAGTGTCTTTGGTGCTGTTAGATAAAATAGCTTGTGAAAGTCTTGGTATTGCTTCTGATATAAAACATTTTGCAAGTCTTCTCTCTGTGTTTTTTCCCTTTTATTCTTTTTTTTCCTATCCTAATATGTTCAATTTCTTGTGATAGTGCAAATGGAGACAATGGGGTTTTGTTTTTTGTACAATCACATTTCCATTTAACAATTTTTGTTTAAAATATTGATCGACCCCCTCCTAAGAGTACCCCTACATGGACTAACAAAATACATTGCTTAAAACTAATGATCTGCTTTACAGCACCAACCATACAAAGCTTAAATACTGGGACATATATCACCTAGTCAACAGCATTCAAAAGAGTATCTCAGGATTTCTAAGTATATCTAATTACTCATTAATAAAGCAATTCAACTTCTGGGGGCTAGAAGCCAAATTTTTGGACTTCGTATTAAAAATCAATCTATCGGCTCTCCCTACTAACTCCTTCTTAGTGCATAAGAGAGAACACTCCAAAATAAGCCCCATCTTCCAACTGTGTAACAGAGAAAATTAAACTTTTCCACATCTTCTTTTTGGATGTCCAGTTCTTGGAATGTACAGAATCCTCATCAACAAGTGGATGCTCTTTGACAAAAACAAAATATTTGATTTGTGAGAAATCATCAATGCAGGCAATTTCACAAAAATAAGACTTTCTATCATGTTAAATTATGCTATCTGGACAGTTAGATGTGATCACATCTTCGGTCATTACATCATTAACCCGCAAAACCAAATTCTTGCCAAAACCAAGAAAATCAAGCTTAGAGATGAACAATTAGCACCAGAAAACCAGTATAAGGAAACTTGGCAAATCATCAATCTCCCAAACTCCTAGTTTCCATAAAACAAGTAATAAGAAATGTATTATTGCTAGTGTAAATAATTCTACCCTGTAAAATTATTTCAATAAAATCAATTATTTTAAGAAGAAAAAAAAATTCTCTTTTTTTATATGTAATTATGTATAAATATATAAATCATGCAAAACTCGCAGTAATAAAAATAAAATATGGATTTGAGTTTATTAGACTAGAAGTCCTTAATTATAGCCTTATCAATAATAAATTATGTTGAAAGTGGATTTGAGACATAAATTTCACTTGAAAAATAATTGTATGCTTGAAAAACTGGATTTAGAGACTCCTTGTTTTTTTAAAAACATAGAAGACTTTTTTAAAAAATGTTCTAAAGTTATGTTATTTTCAAAATCAAGTTAAATCATCATGAAAGGCAGATCGTTATCTAAATGGCAAAAATAATTGGCTTGTCATTTACTATTAAGTAATGAAAAAATAAGTAGTGGTGGTATAAATAAAACTATTTTAATATTTTTTATGAATATGTAAAATTTGCTAAATTATTTTGTAAGATTATAATTATAGCAAAAGATAGAAACAATTTTAAAATTGATTTAGTTACTTTTAGTGAAATTCTCATCTTCTGAACAAACAGAATTTAATTTTAGTTGCTAGAATTACTTTGAAATCTAACTTGATACCTTCTATTTTTGTAATTTCTAAATAAATCAGTGAATGTCCAATGATGTTAAAAATTGGTGTGTGCAATAGTTTCTATACCTATTTATTAACGCTTATTAAAAATCATTGAACATTTCTCCTAGAAAAAACATGATAGTTCCACGGCGTTAGATCAGTATTTTATCAATATTGTAACTCATATTTGTGTAGAATTATTTTTAAATGATACAGTCTGCTGCATTGCTTTAAATGATTTTTAATTACAAAAAAAATCTGGAGAGATCAGTACCTTATTAATGGTTGGAAAATATCAGCAATCTTCACGCTATTGTTCTTAAATAAAAGCTGTCTTTTAAAGATTTTTTTTCCTTCTTAACAACACTCCATGTACAACTCATTACCTACCATCATCAATTGTTAAAATTAATATAGTGTTAGAATTTTTCAAATATTTTAATAATTATAAAATAAACATATTTTAAACAAGAATTTGATAGATTTATTACACATTCATCTTCATTCATTCACATTTTTAAAAAAAACTTAAATAAAACAGAATTCATTTATTTTCTGAAAGAGCATTTGCACTAATGTCATTGGTGATTTTTACATACTATGTTCTTATTTTCAAGTCAGTTTTTAAATATTTAAAAAGGTCCAATATATTTTTGAATTATTATTCATTCATAAAATTGAATTAAAAGAAATCAAATCCAATTTATTGAGTTTTTATATAAAATAAAGATTTTATATAAAAGGGGAAAATTGAACAATCTCATAAACTTCCACTAGATAGAATAATAGAAAGTATATGGTCTTTATAGATATAGAGAAGGCATATGATAAAGTAAATAGAAATAGATTATGGTTAAGTTTAGTAAATTAGAAAATGAGTGGAGCTTTAGTGGATATTATTAAGAGATTGTATGAAAATAATTACTATACATATCAATTAGGAAATATAGAATCAGTTAGAGTTAAATATGGATGGGACTAAGACAAAGATGCTTTATGTCACCTATTTTGTTTTTGTTATATTTGAAAAAAATGGAGAAAGCAATAGAAAAACTATGATTAGGGATAGAGATGCTATTAATAGATAGCAAGGAGGTGTATATATTATCAGGTATTTTGTTTATTGATATCTTCTTGTGCACAGAGAGTAGGGAAAATATTGAAGTTATTCTGAAGATGAGCACAAGGGTGGGTAAAGATATGATAATTAAATTTAGTGAAGAAAAATTAAAAGTAATAGTAATAAATGTTGGGGAAAGAAAAGTGAAAGAATTTTCATTGTGGATATAAAGTTAAATGTGGTGAAAAAGTATAACAATTTGGAAATCATCTTAAATAATCAGAGAAAATTTCTTGGATGAATGAGAGAAAAAATTGATAAATGAAGAAAAGAAAGATACTTAACAGTGTTTTCATATAATAAATATTATGTAACAAGAATTGCATGGAAGGGAATGGCAGTGGCAGAGTGAACTTATGGTGATGATACATTATGTGTTAGTAAAAGGATGTTAGATTACTTAGCAAAAATACAAATGGAAGTGAGGCAGATGTGTGGCTGACAAAGAAGGCAACTCAAGGAGAAATGAGATAATCAAATTTTTATATGAGAAAAGCAAAATGAAAATATTCATTAGATTGCAATTTATGGATAATAAGAGAATAACCAAAATAGTATTTAATTGGGTTATGAGTAAAAGACAGGCAACAAGATGGATGAGAAAGGTAGTATGATATGCAGAAGATTTATATAAAGACTTTATGTCTGTAAACTTATACAAAAGGTGGGATGTTTGTGTTAAAAGAATTGTGAGTGTTATAGTGGCATGGACTTGGGTAAAAAAATAGATGCATTGATAAAAAATAAGGAGCTAAAGAGATGGAGAACTATTATGGAGAATAAAAAGAATATTGGGTAACAGTTAATTTATGCTAATAGCAAGGAAAGTCATCAATTAAATGTAAATGCTTACAAACAGAAAGAATTCAAATAATGAAATTGTGGAAGAATAAATAAAAAGTGATTATACAGAAAGTGGGTTCTTGGTTTTTATGTTGGGTTTAGAAAAATATATGGGGGATTTAGATATAAAGACCATAGAGTGGACAAAGATAAATTTTGTAGAAATAGAATGGAGCAGGATGAGAAGAATATGTCAAAAACTTACAATGGGGAATGGAAAGGGAAGGTAATCTGACTAACAGGTTTCTTTGGGCATAATGGCTGAGAGATTCTTGACTCCAAGAAAAGAAAAGCCATCATGCATCACATTGCATTGAAAGGATTCATCTTAGGGACATTGATGCATATTTCAATAAAAAGAACAAAATATTATTTACAGTTAATTGAAATAATGGTATTAACTATGTAAATTTAGAGGTTTTTTGTCATGAAATTATTGCACTAAATATGGATTCAATATATGATTACTTTGCTTCAATAATAAAAAAAACATTATAAAAACACTCAGATGTACATAATGGCATTTTATAAATTATATTTTAGATAAGGGTCAGAATATAAAATAAATATGAGTACTTACAAATAAAAATTATTGAGCAATTCATAGAATAATATACTCCAATTAAAATGATGAGGATGTTACAATTGTGCACCTTTTTCTAAAAATTAATGATATAAAATGTAATATTCAGCAGCTATTCATAATTAAAATTGACACTGTCAACTTTTAAACTGTTCATGTTACTGAGGCATAGAATTTTTATGAAGAATGTGTTATGAATTATGAAGATTGTTTTTGAGTTCTCTAAAAAAATTTACCTAGTTATCTAACAATGATTATATTATTAATGATTTATTTAAAAAAAAAAACAATGCATTCTTTGGAATGCAAAAAAGAAAAAATATATAAAATTTCTTTTTTGAGGAATTAAAAAAGAGAAATGTAGTTGGATAAACACACAATCTTATTGCTAAAACTAGTGCTGAAAAATCTCTAATGGCATGATTATTTGGCATTTATATATATATATATGTCCACAGATGGCGTTCTACCAAAAACGCCCATCAAGCGTATGTTTTGTTTACATAAACGTCAGAGTAGTTAGTATTCACTATCTCTAACTATAATTCCACTTTCAGATCATGATTTCAAGCTATTTGCTATCGTCAGTGAAAGACAGGAATAAAGAAACTAGATCTAAATACAAACTCTGAGCGTTTATGAAACAATTTCTATTTAGCCTGCAAGCGTGAATTTTTTAGACACGTAATGTCTTCAAACTCAGCATAGCAAACCAGATAGCTATATGGGTCTGATCTCAGTTCAGCATCACCACATAGTAGAAGCCTCTGCAATCTATATCATTGCAAGAAAGACCTCAAAGGTACATTTATGATAAACAAAAATGCAAGTTAAAAAACTTGCTAACGCTTGTATTTATGTCCACAGATGGCGTTCTACCAAAAACGCCCATCAAGTGTATGTTTTGTTTACATAAACGTCAGAGTAGTTAGTATTCACTATCTCTAACTATAATTCCACTTTCAGATCATGATTTCAAGCTATTTGCTATCGTCAGTAAAAGACAGGAATAAAGAAACTAGATCTAAATACAAACTCTGAGCGTTTATGAAACAATTTCTATTCAGCCTGCAAACGTGAATTTTTTAGACACATAATGTCTTCAAACTCAGCATAGCAAACCAGATAGCTATATGGGTCTGATCTCAGTTCAGCATCACCACATAGTAGAAGCCTCTGCAATCTATATCATTGCAAGAAAGACCTCAAAGGTACATTTATGATAAACAAAAATGCAAGTTAAAAAACTTGCTAACGCTTGTATTTATGTCCACAGATGGCGTTCTACAAAAAACGCCCATCAAGCGTATGTTTTGTTTACATAAACGTCAGAGTAGTTAGTATTCACTATCTCTAACTATAATTCCACTTTCAGATCATGATTTCAAGCTATTTGCTATCGTCAGTGAAAGACAGGAATAAAGAAACTAGATCTAAATACAAACTCTGAGCGTTTATGAAACAATTTCTATTCAGCCTGCAAGCATGAATTTTTTAGACACGTAATGTCTTCAAACTCAGTATAGCAAACCAGATAGCTATATGGGTCTGATCTCAGTTCAGTACCACATAGTAGAGCCTCTGCAATCTATATCCTTGCAAGAAAGACCTCAAAGGTACATTTATGATAAACAAAAATGCAAGTTAAAAAACTTTTTTTTTTCTTGCAATGATATAGATTGCAGAGGCTTCTACTATGTGGTGATGCTGAACTGAGATCAGACCCATATAGCTATCTGGTTTGCTATGCTGAGTTTGAAGACATTACGTGTCTAAAAAATTCACGCTTGCAGGCTGAATAGAAATTGTTTCATAAACGCTCAGAGTTTGTATTTAGATCTAGTTTCTTTATTCCTGTCTTTCACTGACGATAGCAAATAGCTTGAAATCATGATCTGAAAGTGGAATTATAGTTAGAGATAGTGAATACTAACTACTCTGATGTTTATGTAAACAAAACATACACTTGATGGGCGTTTTTGGTAGAACGCCATCTGTGGACATAATACAAGCGTTAGCAAGTTTTTTAACTTGCATTTTTGTTTATCATAAATGTACCTTTGAGGTCTTTCTTGCAATGATATAGATTGCAGAGGCTTCTACTATGTGGTGATGCTGAACTGAGATCAGACCCATATAGCTATCTGGTTTGCTATGCTGAGTTTGAAGACATTACGTGTCTAAAAAAATTCACGCTTGCAGGCTGAATAGAAATTGTTTCATAAACGCTCAGAGTTTGTATTTAGATCTAGTTTCTTTATTCCTGTCTTTCACTGACGATAGCAAATAGCTTGAAATCATGATCTGAAAGTGGAATTATAGTTAGAGATAGTGAATACTAACTACTCTGACGTTTATGTAAACAAAACATACGCTTGATGGGCGTTTTTGGTAGAACGCCATCTGTGGACATAAATACAAGCGTTAGCAAGTTTTTAAACTTGCATTTTTGTTTATCATAAATGTACCTTTGAGGTCTTTCTTGCAATGATATAGATTGCAGAGGCTTCTACTATGTGGTGATGCTGAACTGAGATCAGACCCATATAGCTATCTGGTTTGCTATGCTGAGTTTGAAGACATTACGTGTCTAAAAAATTCATGCTTGCAGGCTGAATAGAAATTGTTTCATAAACGCTCAGAGTTTGTATTTAGATCTAGTTTCTTTATTCCTGTCTTTCACTGACGATAGCAAATAGCTTGAAATCATGATCTGAAAGTGGAATTATAGTTAGAGATAGTGAATACTAACTACTCTGACGTTTATGTAAACAAAACATACGCTTGATGGGCATTTTTGGTAGAACGCCATCTGTGGACATAAATACAAGCGTTAGCAAGTTTTTTAACTTGCATTTTTGTTTATCATATATTACAATTTAGTCATTAGCTAAATTTATAGTAATGTGCATGTAAGAAAATGTAAAACAAAATCATCATCACATTTTTATATAACAATAAATGAAGCTGTAGGGCATCCAAGTTCAAACCCTACCAGATAAAAATCTTAAATGCTTTAGATAGAAAGAGAGTGGGTCAACAATTATATGCTTTACTTATTTGTGTGTTAATAAATCTCAAAAAGAGCAGCACACACATTTAATATTTAAATTTTCTGTTAAAAAGCAAAGTTATAACGCATACGTATAGGCAGTGTATGTGTAAACTATTTAATTGTTTTATATTTCAAATATTCAACATTTTAACTTTCTTTAAAACTAACCTATGCTTGATCAATCCTAATATCTTATTCTATACTTCTATTTTTCTTTCTATAATTGTAATTGGGATTTAAAAGTTACAGATTCAATTAAATAATAGGGTTATAATTACTAAGCTAGCAATTATATTATTTAATGTTAGTTTATGAATGATTTGAAATAATGAAGTATGTGTGTACATTACATACAGAAATTTACATTTATTAAATATTGAAAAAAAAGGAAGGATTAAATCTGTCAAATTATTTTTTTGTACAATTTTATGTTAAAAGAGGAAATCTGTTGAATCAGATATCTATTTTTGTAACAATTTTGTTTTTGTAAATGATTGTTTGTCACTTTGGGAGCTTAATCTGGGTGGGAACTCTAATTTTGAAATTGTCTTATCTTAAGATCTAAAGAAGGAAGCTCAAAAATTTGAAATGTTACCTAGGTGTAAGAAAAGAAAAAAAAGGAAAAGGATTAAGTCTATTTTTTTTTTAAAACAAAAGTGTCTGGAAAAAGGATTAAACTTTTCAGTGGAAAAATAATTTAGTTGAAATAAATTAGAGATCTAATTAAAACGAATTTGTCCAAAAATAGCAAGTGACACTATCTCTGATTGGTTAAGTTAGCTAAAAATTGGATATAAAAAGCTGTCTGGAATTATTATTATTATTGTGATTATGATTCAGATTATTAGACTATTAAATTGAATGTTGAAAATATAAGAAATGGCTGGCTAGAAAAATTATATGTATGTCCCATCTTGGCCGGACCATCTGGGGAAGCTGCACATCATATAGGAAAGAAAAGATGTTGTGTCTAAAATAATATTCTATACCTTTTAACTGACCAGAGAAATAAGATGTTTTTAATAGAAGGAAGAAAGCATTCACCTGCATTCGATGAAAGATGAATTAATCTACCGATAAATATTAATCATCAAGTCCAATTAATTGTTCCAACAACTGATTTTAAACTCAAGAAAATTTATAAATGTGAAAACAACTGCTGTATTTCATCCACTAAAAGAATCATGCTTGACAGGAAGAGAAGAAAAATTAATATAATGATTTCCAAATTGTTCACTAAAGCAAATAACCTCAATAGAGTCATCATCATCAAATAGTTATACACCTCAAGAAACAGATTGTTCCCACATAAAACGGAAATGGTAGCTGCAGAAATATAGACATTATACAAGACAAGTTTGAACCCTTGGAAATTCGCCACAAACAAAAGATCGGTAATATGACTTTTTATATCTATTTTCTTTATGATATCAGAGTTTTAATAAACATTTTAGCAATAAAGTGGTATATTTTATTTAAAGAACTTTTAAAGACTATTCAGATCAATTGAAAACAAGAATGTCTTACTAATAATAACTTTGAGGTTCATAAATTATCTTGAATGTATCAAAATTATTTGTTTATTAATTTTCCAGTTATGAAATATTAATGTGTAAAACAATTTTTTTATGGTATTATGATTTTAGTTTTAACTAATATATTATTATTTTGGTTCTAAATAATATTTTGTTATTATGGAATAAAACACGCACATACATAATAATATTTTTATATGTGTATAATTGCGAGTGAATGTGAAGTAACAAGTAGTATTAGAATATTAGATTATTTTGTTTCAAGTTAAGTATAGCATTTCAGAGGTAGAAGAGAGGGGGAGAAAATAATTTAAAACTTGTTTCTAAAACTTGCTCTTTCAATTCTATTAACATTTTTTTTAACATTCTACTTACATATTAGATTTATAAAGTATGTGTGCTAATGAGCAGATAATATTTTTTTTCTTGAAATACTTTTCTCATGGAGTGAAAATCATGGTCAATGTGACATCCAACTTAATACAAAATACATTTGAAGGGAAAGGGGGAAGAACTTGAAATTAATCTGAGGATTGTTGTATAATCAATTATTATTGTTATTATTATTCATATCAATTTTCATGTTTCTCTAGAAATTTTATGTATATGTTAGAAATGCAGTAATAAATATTAGTTTGTTTTATTAAACGAGGCGTATATATTTCATTAAGTGTAGTCTTTGTTAAGTGTGAACATTCATCATCATCAGTGGTTGAATATTAGTTATTTAAGATATAAGTAAATATGCTAAAATTAAGCAATAATTATGAATTTCTTTATAAAAATTAGTTTTATGTTTAGGCTTAGTCCTAGAGCTGTAGTCAAAACCATTGTCATTATCATTATTATTATCATTATCATCATCATCATCATCAATGTTTAATTAATGAGCTGTTTAACTGTTTAAAGGCCATAAATAAATATTAATTTTATAATATTTAGTGATTTCTTAGTATTATTATAACCACATCCCATCATCTATTTCATGCAAGGATGAGTGAATTGCCATCCTAAATTAGTTATATATAATCTGAGCTAGTAAACTTATAAAAATGTTGAAACACATTTGTTGTGCTAAGATCTAAGAAATGATTTATGTCTAATATACTCCACTTCGGTTTAAAGATGTTTTACTTTTACCTAAATATTAGTGCATATAGTGATATGGCTCAAAAAGCAAAATCTCCCATTTTTATTAGAAATAAAGTACCAAAAAGGGGATTCAAACCCGGTACATGTGAAAGGTTATTAGATATAACTGTGTCTAGATTCAGATAATCTAGTGGCGCCCTGCTAGACCATATTCACTTAGTATTTGTTTAAACATGCACTTAACATCAAACCAAGAAATGAAAGTGGATAAGATCTACTGTCTGTATACCTGAGTTATATTTTATTGAATTACTAGTGTACTCACCTCAACGTGAATTTATATACCTGAGTTATAATACTTGTTGTTAATAATTTGCTTATAATTATTGATAGTGGGATATCTTGAGAAATCCAACGTTATTTTAAATATTATGATCTTATATATATTGTAGACAACTCAGATATGGTAATAGTTAATTTTGTTACACTGGATCTGTGAGCGACCACCTTTAAAATTTTTTACAATATATATATATATAATTAGAAGATTTTTATATGCTTAAAATGTAAGTATTAATAATTTAATGAGATTTAATTTCATCTATGATATATCCAGGCAAAGCACCAATTAAAAACTGCAATTACAAACTAAAATCGCATTTTCTGATAAATACTTGTTTCATCTATCTTTAAGTTAAGTGGAAACACTTTTAACTTATTGCTCAAGATTTTATGATTAATGATGCTATATCAACTTATAAAAAGATAAAAGGAGCGAGTGAGAATAACAAAAAGTAACAAACATTTTATTTGCATTGAAAACAAAGACTTTACACACATACACACACATGTATAAATGCAGTTTTTATATTTTTCAGAGTGTATTGTTACTTATTAATATTATTATAGACCTATCATTTCATTTAAATATTATTATTTGTGGCTGATTGTATTGCTAGTCATTGAAAACAAAAAAATATTTTTAACACACATACATATATATTACTATCAAATATTAAACTAATTACAATCAAAATATAAAATATATAGTAAAAAATATATTAGTAAAATCAAATTTACAAAATTTACTTTATTTCAACTATGATTTTGTTATTAATGAAATGGACTTCAAATAAAATCTATGAACAAACATTTGTCACAAATGCAAACAGCAATTACTATAATTTAAAGGCAAATGCCAATCATTTCTAACATTAAAAACATTCTTCTAAGATTGATAACGTCAAACGCAAACTCTTAATTTTATTTCATTAAATAATAGATAACTTTTCCATCATCAGTCAATATTTTATGATATTCTTGAATATTTAAAACTAAGCTAAGGTACCTATTTTTAACTATACTTTTTATTAATCTTACTTCTTTCATAAATCTTAAGATAGCTATATGAAATTTTACAAATTATTCTTTGAATATTTTTACTATTTATTTATTATTTAAAATTATTTAAATAATAATTTTTAAAAAATATTTTTTTTTTTAGAAATCCTTATACTTCTAACAATTTATTATTTTTTATTAACCAATCTACAAATTGATAATTTAAAATGCTAAAAGGCAAAGAAATAACTTATTTTTTCTTCTTACTATATTATAAAGATTAATTAAAACATTTTTAATGCATTCATAATAGTAATCCAAAACAGCAAATTCATTACCAAATTGTTTTCTTTTAATCAAAAATAAAAATTTGAAAAATATAATCGTGAGAGTTATCTGCTATTATGCTTTAATCCAGGGGAAAAAAGATTAATATTATGTTATATTAAAAAACGATTTAATAATATTTATATTGCTTCTGATTACTATCATAAATTTATTAAAAATATTTTATTTAATAATAAAAATATAGTTGATAATAATAATAAAAAAATGAATTTATATTTTTACCTTTTAAATCATCGATTTATAGATTGATTAATAAAATTAAACATTTCTTGGAATTTTTCAGAAGATAAGCTTTGTTTAAATTCATTATTAATTAATTTTTAAAAATTAGTAGATAGCAAAAGTATTCCAAGATATAAAATTTTGTACAGCTGCTTTAATATGTTTATGGGAAAATAAATTAAATCTTTATGAAAGAATTAAAATTCATAAAAATATAGTTAAAATAGATATCTTAACTCATCTATATACATTCATGAATATAATTGTGATGATAAAATATTATTTGATGATGCAAATTTTATCTTTTATGAACATAATGAAATCAAAAGAAGGGCCAAAAAGATTATTTTGATTAATCATTTTGAATTTGAAGCATCAATCTTATGAAAACTTCTTTTAATATTAAAACTGATTGAAAGATGTGTTTAAATTAGAGAAATTATTTTGTGTATGTATGCACATGTTTTGTTAGTCAATTTTATTTGAGAATATCTATTTCCTTAATAGTTAAAACCATGATCACAATGAAGTAAATTTTGTGAATCTTGAATTTACTTTTATATGCTGAATTAATTTAACATAAAGTATATGTCAAATTATATAATGCTTTTGGCTTAAAATTTCATAAACTACTATTCTATTAAATTAGTCATTTTCAGTAGGAAGATATACAATAGAATGGATTTTACAATAAAATAAATGTCATTTAATCTTATTTGGTTAACCATTGATTATTTGATCTAAAATTTGCATTATCTGTTGCATTATCTGATTTTCCTTAAAGATTTTTAAGTTAGACAAATGTACTACTAAAAGTAATATTTTTGTAATGTAATTTTTCATTATATCACTCTCACACAAGGTAGGGGCTGGTTTCTATCCACTTTTTAATACCTTGTGAAAGGTTTTAAACATAAACATATGACCAAAGACATAAAAAAAGATTTATGATCTCCAAGATGCACGTTTCATGCTGAACCAGCACTTATCAGTTGGTCTAGATCACAAACTCTTACACATATCTTCATCATTGTTCAGTATATAATAGCAAATTACTGCTATTTATGGTTATGTCTCTCATAGTAATAAAGGTGGATTCTTGCATGAGAGTGTAGCCATAATGAGCTCTTGATCAAGAATGATTGACTTGTGCTTTTATTCTGTTTCACTCTGTTGTACAAGTATGTGGGCAGGGCAATTCTTGTGGACCTATTTTCTTGAGATTAGCCCTAATATACAAAACTACAAGATTATGTACTGCATGTGATTTTATAGATGACTTAAGCATGGTGAGCTGATATTTTATGTTTTGAGTTGTTTACTGATGGAGGTGATCTAAAGCTTATTCTGTAAGTGTTAGCACATATATTTCTTAGACTTTTTGCAATTCTAGGGATGTATGGGAGGCTTTTCCATGCTTTGGATATATTATTTATGTTTTTGTTTTTATTTGTGTTGATATAAAATTTTCTGATTGTCTTTATTAGCATGTTATAATTATATCTGAGACTTATGAGATCATAGATGTAAGTATCTATGTTGTTTTTCCTATCCTCTTCATACTTGCATAATTTTTTTTAATGCAAGAGGGAGTCTTGACTTGGGATGAATGACTCCTCTTATTAGAATAGGTTTTAAATTTATTTTAAAGTCAAGCACATAATTATTTTTCTGGATATATATCTCCCCATAAAATTAATCCTGATTGTTATTTTCAATTTTCATAGTCCATTGTAGAGGCAATATATTTTTCCAAGATCCAGGTATATATTGTTGTTCTCAGTTTTTAATGAACATATAAATATGTCATCAACACATCTTGTGTAGATGTCATTCGGTGCAGGGTCTAAATATTTTGGTAAAATATTCTCAAATTTTGAGAGCATGTTAATGCAATCTATTCCACTTAATAGAAGTCTCAAAGCCCATCTTCCCTCCATTTTATAAAATTATTCACTGGCTATTGTTACTATTTCCTTATTAATCCATTTTAACACTTCTATTGTAAAATATTTTATTTGAACTGTAATTGATTTGCTGCAAAGTGTCATGAATTATGTTAATAGATAAATCATGAGGTACACAAACATATAAAGTTCCTATATCCAATGAGGCTAACCTGTGGTTTTTATTGATTTTTATTTTTTTAATTTTTTCCACACATTCAAAAGATGATTTTATTACATTGGTGCTGAAACTCCAATGTCTTCAATTAACCAATCTATTTTCTTTGAGGTTTTATAGTAGTATGCATCCCTAAAATCTGTCATAAGTTTAAGTGATTGGCCATCTTTATGCAATTTAATATTTGCAAATAGGCATGGCAGTGTAGTTATTGATGAGTTCATTAATAAATATTTGGACTGTGTGTGTGCTTCATTGCAATGTCTTCTCAATATTGTAGATATAAATTTATCTTTTGAATATTTTGTATTATAAGTTTATACTTTTAAATTGTAATTTGCAAGTTAATTTTTTTTTGTATATAATTATTATTATTTAACTGACAGCCTGTTTTCCTTAGCTTCTTTGATGCATGTAATGTTATTGTTTTTAAATAATTGATTTGTTTTATTTATCTTCTGAGTCCATTCTTTATTGACTTTAGCTGTCTGAATCATCTAAAGCAATTTCATCATTTTATCTATAACTTTTTCTTTTTCTAATGAATTTTCAAATTTTGCTTCTACTGATAATTTCCATATTTGGATGCTTCCAGATTCCATTAATGAATTTCAAGTCAAGTTTTAATAAGTTATTAATTGGTTCAGGGGGTATAATTGCTGTTAAATTTACCCAATTATCGGCCATTTTGTTTTCCAGAATGGTGTTTGGATTTTTCATGAGGAAATTTAATTTGTTATCATATTTTCCCTTAATTTTAATGTGAAGATTCTGCATTTATTTTCAATATTGGGAGGAATTTTATATTTTATGACCATATGTTTTTGTTGGTATATTTCTTGTTTTAGATTCCTGAAGCAGCTTTGAATAAATAATTTTGCACAATAACATCTTCAAATTTTTAATTATTTTTTCATGATTATATATTCCTATGTTTAGTCAAATGTTATAATAATTCATGAACACTTTTAAATTTAAACATGATTTAAAAAAACTAATTCTTACATGAATAAAAATCATAAGTTAACCTCATTAGGTGTAAAATAATTTTATGGTTCTATGCTTTGTGGCCTATCTATTAACATAATTCAAGATGATTTGCAGCAAATCAATTCAAATCCAAATAAAAAAGATTTTAAAATAGAAGTGTTAAAATGAATTAACAAGAAAATAGTAGATTAGTCAATGAATAATTTTATAAAATGTAGAGTGGATTGCCTAGTTTACAGCATTGTGTTCTCAAAATTTGAAAACATTTTACCAAAATATTTAGATCCTGCATCAAATGACATCTGCATGAGATATGTTGATGACATGTTTATATGTGAATCAGATTAACAATATAAAAAATATCACCTCTACAATGTACATTGAAAATTGAAGACAAAAATTTTACAGGATTAATTTTTTTGGACATATACATCCAGAAAAACAATTATGAGTGTGACTTTAAAATGAATTTTAAATGTATCCAAATAAGAGGATCCATTTTTCTCAAGTCAAGAGTTCATTTAGGATACAAATTCATAGGTTCAAATGTTTCTTGTATTGAAACAAACATTATGCAAGTACAGTGAGGATAGGAAGAATAACATCGATACTTACATCAACAATCTCATTAAGTCTTGGATTATTCATAAAATGCTAATAAACACAACTGGAAAATTTTATACCAATGCAAATAAAAACAAAAACATAAATAACACAGCAAAATCATGGATAAATTATCCATATATTCTTAGGACTACAAAAATTTAAGGAATATATATGTTAACACTTACAAAATAAGCTTTAAATTGTTTCCATAACTAAACAACTTAACTAAATAATGCAGAAAAACAAAATACCAGTGGAGCATGCTTCCTAAGTCATCTATAAAATCACATGCAGTACCCCATAGATCCACTAGAATTAGCCAGCATACATATTTTTACAACAGAGTCAAACAAAGTAATGAACACAAACAATCTCATTTAATAAAAGCTCACTCTGGGTAATATTTTCACTCCCACCAATGTGAAAACAAACTGTGCTGAAAAAGATGACAGAAAAAGAAAATATAAAGAAGCTTGGACGAAAAAGATGACAGAAAAAGAAAATATAAAGAAGCTTGGACAATCACAAAGGATACATATTCTATCAACAGACAGGATTTATGCATTCCATTGTTAAAAAATTGAACATTTAAATATCACATTTACATATTAAGCCTCATTTATATATCAAATTATGGCTATATATATATATATATAGTTCTTACTGCTAAACTTTAAACAGCACTATGATTCTGAAAATTTGCCACAAGCACCCTTATTGCATTATAAAACTTTTGAACCTCAATTTTACCTTTTCATAATACTTAATTATAACAAGTTTATAAGAATTACCATATTTGATGAAAAGAGAAGTAAACATTTAGAATTACTGTATTAATTTATATTTATATATTTGCTATAAAAATTATTTATGCAAATATTTTTATTAAAATTTTTGCAAGTACTTTTTATGACTTTTATTAGTTTAAAAAAATTTGAAATATGTAAATAATTAAACTTTTTATATCAAAATATGTCATTATTAATAATGGTGTGAATATAACTGTAATTGAAGTCTTGCAAACTATTTTTTTTATTTCAAGAGATTATATGAAAATTGTACATCTTTAACAAACTTTAAAAAATATTTGCCTTAGATACGCTATCATATATAATGTTTTAAAGATTTCAATGCTTAAACATTTATTGTAATTTATTGTTTTAATGTTAAAAATTAATAATAAAATTACAATGTCAAGCATTGGTGGTCAAGAGGTCAGTGATAGCTGCTTTACAAGCAGTTGTTCCGGGTTAGCGGGTTCACTTCCCAGCTGATGCTATGACATATGAGAAAAAAAATTACAAACTACTTTGTATTTTTTAAATAGTAGACAACATGGTTGTCATTGAATTCAAGATAAAAATTTCTGATGTTCTAAAGTAAATTATTACATGTTTATTCATCAGCCTGAACAATGCTGTGGTTATAAAGTGTCATTGATAATTGTAATTTATGGCAGATTTTTCTTTCATTAAAAATATAATTAATTACCTACCTATTAGTTTAGTAAACCTTTAAAGAATCACACAAAATTTGGGTAATTTTGTTCTTCCATTTTTAAATAAATAAATTGTTTTAAATTATTGATAAACAGAGCAAAACTCTCCATACAGTATTGCCACCTGTGCTAAACAGAGTAATTAATAAATGCCAGAAGGCTTGTACATAAAATCCCTATCTAATGCTACTAATGGATGCCAGAAAGCTTGTGCATAAAATCCCTATCTAATGCCTACTCATCCAATATTGGATGAGTAGGCATTAGATAGGGATTTTATGCACAAGCCTTCTGGCATCCATTGATTACTCTGTTTAGCACAGGTGGCAATATTGTATGGAGAGTTTTGCTCTGTTTATCAACAATTAATGTGCTAGTATAGGAGATGTGATCATGTGATGCTTAATTGTTTTAAATTAGTTTTTATCTTTATTGGTAGAAACCTCAATCGTTTTCTAATAGACTAAATTCCTTATTACTATCATCTAGTAGAAAAGTTTTCATAAAGATTACTTTATACAATATATTGAAATACTGATCTGTAGTAGCATCTTTGATATTTTTTCAAAGTATAAAATAGTGCATTGTGATCATAAGTAGTTGAAAAAGATTGTGTTGAAGTAATTGAAAATAAGTCTTTGCAATTTATTCATTTAATGTTTTAAAAATTATATTGTATTGTAGTTTATTTATTTGGTATGGACCCTTGATATGATGTATACGTATGTAAGGCCTATATTTTTAAAATATAAATTATATATACTGTATATGATTTTATATTTAAATCTAATTGGTATTAATCAATTAAACTTAAATATTATTACGCACGCACACAAAGACATTATATATATATATATAAAACATATTTTGCGGGTTCATCCGTGTTAAAAACTTTTAATATTAATATACTGACGTTTCGACTTGGTCACACAAGTCATCCACAGAATGAGAAAAGATAGAAAGATAGTTGTAGAGGCTATTTGTGTAATTTTAACGTTTTTCAAATCAGTGATTGTAGCACCTCTACAACCGTCTTTCTACCTTTTCTCACTTTGTGGATGACTTGTGTGACCAAGTCGAAATGTCAGTATATTAATATTAAAAGTTTTTAACACGGATGAACCCGCAAAATGTTTTTTATACATTTAACCCATGCAAATCTCCATTTTAACATATATATATAAAATACATATTTTGCGGGTTCATCCGTGTTAAAAACTTTTAATATAAATATACAGAAAGGATACACACACAGACAGGTATTTACATTTCCATTCTCATCATCACCCAACTCAGATCGTTTCTGTAGCCAAAACTCTTTTAAATAGAGCAATTAACCTTTCAGATGAGACACATCTGAAAGAAGAAATAAATCATATTAATAGTGTTTTATTAGCAAATAGTTATAATTACAAATTTATAAAAAAAAAGCCTTATTTCAAGCCCAAAATAGACAAAATAGGAAACAAAAAGATGATAAATCAGCTATTAGGATTTGTGTTCCATATGTAAAAGGAACTACAGACAGTATCGGACATATATTAAAACACTATAACATAGATACAGCATTTTCTGCTCATCAAAAGATCAGCAATATAATAACCAAGCCTAAGGATTCAATCCCTCTTGAATCTCATGGTGTCTATCAAATCTCATGTAAAAATTGTAAAGCTTCTTACATAGGTATGAGTAATCATCGCATCAGTGTTAGGAGAGATGAGCATGCTAATGCAGATAAACAACACTCATCATCATCAGCACTCTCACTCCATACTATAGATTCAGGTCATAAAATTGATTTTTCTAGTACCAGGATCATATCCAGATGTAATAATCTCTACCAGTGCAAAGTTAGAGAAGCCATTGAGATACTTAAAAGGCCAGATTGTATAAATAAGTGAGATGATACTTGCAAACTTCCTCCTATTTGGAAAGATTTTTTTAAAAAAACATACCTAAATTTAACATTTTTGCTATTGGTGGAATTTTAACGTTTTATTCAAATCAGTGATTGTAGCATCTCTACAACCATCTTTCTACCTTTTATAACTCTGTGGATGACTTGTGTGACCAAGTCAAAATGTCAGTATATTTATATTAAAAGTTTTTAACATGGATGAACCTGCAAAATATGTATTTTATATATTTAACCCGTGCAAATCTTCGTTTTAACATATATATATATATATATGCACACACATAAAAAAAGCATACTTAAATTATGTGTATATTTATTTCTTTTCAGATAGAATAATTATGGCTGATCACTGTGGAGATACAATAGAACTAGGAATGGATGGAAAGCGTTCTGGTTGGATGACACTAACTGCCAGTGAAAATTATAAAATGGGTTGGGAATGTTCCGTAATTATGAAAGCACCATCCAAATATGCAATAGCCATTGTTTTCACAAGTATAGATATTCGAGAAACTGATGGAAGCTGCGGAGATTCATTAAAATTATTTGATGGAAATAATTTAACTCAAAGCCTTTTATCTACTCCTGGAGGTTTATGCATGAATGCAGCAGATGATTTGGAGTTTGATAGAGTTGCTTATTATTCTAATGGACAGAATTTAAAGTTAGACTTTAAAAGCCAAGAACATGCATCATTATTTACTTACAGAGGCTTTACACTGCTTTTCACAATAATCAAGCATGGTAAGAACTTTTTTTTATTCAAAACATATCTGCAAGTGCATAATAAATCAATTCTTAGTTAAACATACTCTATCCAAAATAAGAAAGACAGGATGGAGGGATACAATACTTATTTTATTATAGGCAGCTATGTACATTTATTCATAAATCAGCAATCATCTATTAATTTTCAATTAAAATATCTACTTACCACACTATAACTTAGAATTCTAACCCAATTAAAACTTGAAATTTTAAAGTAGTGAGGCTTTCTAAAAAGACTAAGATAGTTTTTAGATTGTCAATTTATAACCAAACTAGTGTACCTATTGAATTAATAAAGTTTATTAATTAATACATTTTTAGCTGAGAAATAAATCTGAAACAATAAAAATTATATTGCAGTATAATCCAAGTCTTGTACTCATGAGGGAGATATCTGTTACCTGTAGGTCTTAAAAGTCTATGGTTTATATTGTTTCTGTTAATATATATATATATATATATATATATATATATATATATATATACTACATATATATATATATATATATATATATATATATATATATATATAAGTTGTAGTTGTGTGAAATACAATATTTAAGATCAATTCATGCACAAAAACGCAGATTTTTTTTCTATTTTATCAAGTAGTTTTCAAATTAATAATGATATAAAAATGTTAAATGATGGATTTTTTTTTTTTTTGGTAGTGGTGTACAGCTTCCATAAAATTTATGTATAATAAAAGATAATATAGTAAGTATACAAAGTTAGTAAATTACTGTTTACAAAACATAAATTAATTCTTAAAACAGGCAAATCTCACTATACGTACTGCCACACACATCAAGCTAGAGTAATCAATGGATGCCAGAAGGCTTGTGCATAAAATCCCCATTTAGTGCCTACTCATCCAATATCCCCAGACTAGTTTCTGGTTTGTGGCCTTCGTCAGTGAGGAGCCTTGGATGTGAGAGCACTGCTATACAACAGCTATACATAAGCATAAGAAATGGTGGTCATGTGATGTTTATTGGCATAAATTAATTCTGTTAGAAAGTGTTTTAATTTTTTTTTCATTCATTTATATCAGTGTTTTTTAACTCACTACATGCCACGGATCGATAAATATTTGATTTGTTTTATTATGGATCAGAAGAAGTATTGAACAAAAAAAAATGAAAGAAAGTGCGGGTGTTTTTATAATAAAATATAATTATTAGTGTTTAACAAATCTGGTATGTATTCAAAGAATGATAAATAAATAAAAAAAAGTAGAATAATCCACAAATTATACAAAAGTAAATTAACTAATAGTAAACAAAATCTGAAGAAAAACTAAAAATAATATTTAATTAACTGAGCAAAACATAATTATAAAACCAAAACTAATGTGATAGTTGCTGATTCTTTTCAGTAATTAGCTTATCAAGTCTTAAAGTGTGAGATGTTACATAATTAAACATAGCGCTATATAAAATAATATCTCATTATATATGTTTAATTTCAACTAAAGAATGACGGTTCGTAAATTGTAAAGATTTCGCAAAGTGTCATTCGTTCAAACTTAACAAATGTAATTTAAAGTGATCGTGTAACATCTCACACTCTTATTTCCACATACTTAAGATTTGCCCATACATAAACGTTTGGGTCGGAAAGAATGGGTGGATTCATTCCATTCTTTCTAAAAATACTATATCTCGTGTCTGGAAAATTGAGTATTCATTTATATAATCTCTTTAAAGCGCATGTGCATTGGCTTAATCACTAATATTACTATTACATAAATAAACATAGCACTATATAAAATAATATCTCATTATATGTGTTTAATTTCAACTAAAGAATGACGGTTCATAAATTGTAAAGATTTCGCAAAGTGTCATTCGTTCAAACTTAACAAATGTAATTTAAAGTGATCGTGTAACATCTCACACTCTTATTTCCACACACTTAAGATTTGCCCATACATAAACGTTTGGGTCGGAAAGAATGGGTGGATTCATTCCATTCTTTCTAAAAATACTATATCTCGTGTCTGGAAAATTGAGTATTCATTTATATAATCTCTTTAAAGCGCATGTGCATTGGCTTAATCGCTAATATTACTATTACATAAATAAACATAGCGCTATATAAAATAATATTTCATTTATTAATGAAAATATGTCCAAGTAAGCCATTTTACAAATGTAATAGTTGTCAGGAAAATGTTTCTTAATTCAGAATTTTTTGTTTCTAGAAATGTTTCAACTTCTTTTCTTAATTTTTGAAATCTGATTAATATTTTTCCTCTAAATAACCATCTTACTTCTTCATGAAATCCCATTTTACTGCATAAACTTGAAAATAGTGTTGGATTTAGTTATTGTACTTAATATAATTTATTATTTATATCCATTGAGGAAAAACATTGTTTAAGTCAGGAAACAAACTTTTAGCAGCTAAATGCTCACAGTGTAATAACCTATTTTGTTTTTCCTCCTCCTTTGTAACTCCTGAATGTTTTCCAGTCATACTTGCAGCTCCATCAGTGCTTAAGCCAACACAATTCTTCTAATTAAGTTAGTTCTTTTCGATATAATTAGCAATTGCTTAAAATATGTATAGCGGAACTAGTTGTGTGATTAGGAAGTTCAACACAACAAAAACATTCCTTCTTTTACTATATTGATTTTATAATCGATATAAGGAATATAACAAAAAAGTAATTGATGTTCAACAACAGTTGCTAATTCATTAAATCTGAGTTGAATAATATCATTAAAAAGTGGCAGAGTTTTCATTTTATCTCCAGCAATTGTACTTAGGGTTTCAGAACACATATCTATTAAACATAGTCTAATTAAGATTTTAGCAATAGAATACTGCTTTTTGCATAAAGCAAATAAATATGATACTTTAGAGACTTGCCAGATAAAAGACATTTTTAAAAGATGACTTTTTTTAAAATTTAACACGTTTAACTTCCAAAAAACCCAGTGGCTTATTTTTTAGATTTGAATGTCTGGTCTGTAAATGATGCATTAATTTTGCTGGCTTCATACATTCATTGGTTAAAATTTCTCTGTAAATAGCAAATTGAGATCTGAGTAAATTTTCTTTTAGTTTCAGGCTTAGAAATGAAACTAAATTTTAAATAATCATAATTGAATTGACTAACAACAGTTCGTTTCGTTTTTCTTGAGGGGAATCATTTTGTGAATAAATAATGTTAATGCATTCAAAATACTTATACTTGGTTTGTGAACAAAATATGCAATACTTTTTGATGTTTTCTTGTTATTATTCATATTTAAATGGATAAAATTTATTAAAAAAGTAGATATCAAATATTTAATATACTTTAATTTATAATGCACATCTATTATATAGTAATTTATATTATGTACGCCAGTACAATTCCAGTCGGTTGGCTATGGCAAACTACACATGACTGACAACTGTTAGATTATTTTTGTACTTACCGAAGTGCGAATCCACAATATTGCTAATAGAGTAGTGTTTTTATTATGGGCTGACTGATACTAGGTAATAGAAAAAATTTCTGTATTTCGTGGAGTGTTTTGTTTCTTAGTTTATTTTCTGTGAATTCTGTGAATAAATCAACTAACAAACAAAAGAAAATCTTAGAATAGAATTAAAGATAAATTTAATAAAATTAGTTATAATTTAAAAGATTGTAGAAAAATATGTAAATATGAACAAATTTATAACCTTTTTTACAGACCACTAAAATTTTTCTGTGGACCACCGGTTGAGAAATACTGATCTGTATAATTCCCATATACTGTTACAATATATACGTATATTGTAACATAAATGATACATATTATTCAACATTATATGTACAAAACATTTGTATATATATATAAATATTTGAAAACCAGGCACTCTTCACAAACCTGGGAGCTTAATTGTAAGTATAGAGGATTTGAACTCAGATTTTCAAACACCCTTTAACTATCCACACTATCTCATACAATTGATACATATGACCACACACATGTAGAAAAGATTAATAATCAACATGTGTGTGGTCATATGTATCAGTTGTATGAGATAGTGTGGATAGTTGAAGGGTGTTTGAAAATCTGAGTTCAAATCCTCTATACTTATATATATATATATATATGTGTGTGTTTTACTATGTTACTAATTATTATATATTTTATTTTGCAATAAATGCTGCTTAATGTAAAACAAAAGCATTGATGGCTAGTGGTTAGCTTAGCTGCCTTCCAAGCAGCTGGCCCGGGTTCGCTTCCCGGTCAACACATTTGACATATGAATATATATATTCTTAAATGTATTTATCCTTAAGCTCAATAAAACTAACTTGCAGTGTTTACTAAATTATTATAAATTTAATTACTTACATTTATCTGTCTTATAGATATAAAATTTCTGATAATTACAATCTACTTTATTTAGCAAGTCGATGCTCAAAAGATGAATTTCGGTGCAAAGTTGGTATTTGCGTTCCTCAGTCCGTCCGCTGTGATAGTCTCAATAATTGTGGAGATGAAAGTGATGAAAAAGATGAAAACGGAGATGCCTGTGGTATGTTGTAATGATACAAATGTATTATAAATCAATTTACTTTTTGATGTATTTTTATATATTTTTATGGGATTTTATTATATATTCTTTAAAAATTACTTTATAATGAAATTTAATTCATGCAAAATAATAATTTTTGTCTCATAATAATATTAGGTGAACATTGATTGAATATCGATATACATCAATGGATAGCTACTACTAACAATAATCTTTCAGAAATATATATATTTATTAGCTAAACTGGCAAAGACTAATTTGCAATGTTTAGAAAAGTGTTGCAGGTTTTATGGCTATACGTTTTTAAACATAAAAATAAACATTATTATTGATTAATAGTTGGCCCAATAAAAAATAGCTTTTGTAGTTCATATATATTCTATTTGCAGCAAAACAAATTAGTCACTGGATGGGTTATACTGTTTGGGTTGAATTTATCTAGCTTTAAATCTTGACTTTTAGATGCAAGTTTGTTCTTTATACAGAAATGGACCACAGAATATTGATAGCTGTATTTATATGTCACTCACGTATGATATTTTTATGTAAATATCAATTCTTTTTCTAAGTAATGTAACAGTCAGAATCGTCTATCGTGCTAACACACTGTAGAATTCAAATCCCAGACACAAAACTGAACATTCTAGGAGGGGTTGCCTTCTAGACATACTAAGTTCGAATCTAAAGTCCAAATTTCACAGTGTCATCTACGTGACAACGCATCTGATGCCATTACTAGTATAACCTTTGACCGGTGCCTGGTGGTCAGGGAGAAACAAAAGACTCTATACTAAAAGAAACTTCAGTGGCTAATTAACGTCTATGGATTTACAAAAGAAATGCAGAAAATATGTATATAGACCGAGACGGTGATAGAAATCAATAAACTAAGAGATCAAATTTAGTTTTAAATAATTTCACACAATTTATTTATATAAATTAGATATATAATGCCACTGTCTGCTTATATGAGACAGGGACGCATATTAAATAATAGTTGGCATTATATTTCAATAAATGACAAAAGGTTTTAAAGCAAAGTGATATATTCTATTCCTTGGGCTAATAGCATTACGATAATGTGCTTGAAGAGATAGGAACATGTGCGAGGTGCTTTGAGTAATTATACAAGTTTAAGAAAATATTTGAAATTAAGTGTTATAAAATATTTATTGATTTCCAGAATAGCACGGACAAAAGCTTACTAAGCAACAAAGTGAGAATGTGATCAAAGCATTTATTTGAGAATAATAATAATAGAGTTGCATTGGGAGGTCAGTATTGCTGATAATGAATTTATTAAAGTTGGAGGGTGTGACATGTTTAAGTCACGGATGCTTTGTAAAATAAATATAAAATAAAACAATATTGAAGATCTGGAATAATTACGGAGGGCATCTCACCGCTAACCCGTAGGAAAGTATTTTATGAACAGCCGAAACTTAGCGACTGTGTGACGATTGCGTTTAATTCCCAAGGGTGTCATTTGGAACACCTTCTGCCTGGAAACTTGCAATAAGCGAAAAGAACGGACTTTTCCGTGTAAAGAATCCTTGGACAAATAAAACAAAGCGGTCTCAACAACCAATTCATTTACCAGTAATACGAGACTAGTGTATATAAAAACATACTAAATGGGTTTTACTCAGATTAAGAGAAATGCCCAATAAAATTCCCCAAAATTCATTTAAAAGGGTCCGCACATTCTCGACGTCAATGATGAACTTTATAATTAAAGTAGAACACGGTAATTAAAATAGGAAAATGCATGCTTGCGGGTTTGAATAGTAAGTATAGATTTATATACGCAATCATGCATTAGTGGACACATTTAATCATTGACCTCGCACATACTCTCATATTAGATTAAAATCAATAACATGTAGATTTTAAACTATGTGATTATATTATATATTAAAGAATAGAATCGCCCTCGAACGAGTGATTTGCAAGATAATAAAATTGGAAAATTATAAATTTAAAATATGCCTTAATAGCGGCGTCTTACTTTCAATAAAGGGAATAGTTCACTCGGTCAAAGACGATTCTGACACATTATCATAATAAAATAAAAGAAAGCTTTATAAATAGAAAATATTAACCCAAGGATAGAGCAAAACTGTTGATTATATTATATTAACATGTTAAAGAAATACATAATGAAGTTATGTGAAATATAAGGAAAACAATTTTAAATAGCTATAGCATGTTAGTTAGGATTCACAAGACCTCTCGGGTTAATTTAGGGTTACCTCTGGAGAAGCATTTTTAGGCAGATTGATGGTCTGCAGGTTTTTATATAATTTAACAGCAAAATCTGGAAATGTTCATATTTTTGGCAGCAGCAGCAGTTCCGGGGTTCCCCGTGTGATAACTTCTGATGGTCTATGGCAGCATATGACCATCTCGGAGAGAAATAGCCTTCTTGCACTCTACTCTGTCATGTCAAGATTTACAAATTACTACAATAATTTTGGTTAGACACATTAGACCTCAGAATGATTTCTCTTAGAAACATTAGAAGAACTAACTCAAGGACAAAAGAAAACCCTTCTTTTTATAGTAAACTTTAACAATAGAACTGCCCTGGAGCATTACAAACATATATGGGACTTATCAGCTGTAATTAAATCTATCTGAATGTCTAAAGGAATTCAACATTAATTAATTTCTTTAGTTAATTTCCCTGTCGACATTCGGATTACAAACTAGATTTAATTAAAAATTACTTTTATTAATTAAAGAAAACCTTAAGTGGACATCTGCTGTTTTTAAATAAACTTATATAATATTAACTAATTAAACTATTGTCCCTGATTTATTTAAACAGAAATATTTGGAATAACTTTTATTAAATTAAAGAAAATGATTTTACTTTTTAAATTGCAATATTTGAATCTATTTACCAAACGAATATTTACTAAATGAATTTTATTTTAAATCAAAATATATTACGACGGTAATATATTTGTAAATAGATTCAAACAAAATAACTTTAACAATTTATAATTTTGACATGTTTTAAAATGCATATCATAGTGTGTGCGTAATTACGACTTATATAACCTACTTTTTAATAAATCAAAATTATGTGAACATATACATAATCTATAATCTTTTATTTATTTGGGAATGACTTATATATATAATACGAGCATTGTACTCGTGGTTTAAAATTAGGCAGGATTTTTGGTATATAAGCGTATTGCAGACACACTACGATAAATTGGGGTTCAAACTAAGGTATGAGGTAGGAAATAGGTGACAAAAGGTGAAACGAAGATCTGCAAAGCAGACCTTACTGTTTCAGTAAGAATTATTTTTATATAACCCTCACTCTCTAAAAAAATCCATTTCTGAAAAGCCAATTATTTAATTTTAGGATTGATCATTAGATGATTTTTAAATATACTAAATTTCAATAATCTACTTAAACTTCAAATCCTCCAAAAACAATAGCTAACAGACAAAAAAAAACAGAATGCAAGTAGGAATTATATTTACAATGATATGCTTTTTCTTAATAGTTATACTTTGATTATTTGGTAACAAACATTATAGCATAACTGAAGACTTTCATTCAAGTTTTATTATATTAAAATTATGTGTGTGTGTGTGTTTACTCTATAAGCTCATAGAGTGGTAACCTTTTATGTTTAAATTCTATGCTGAATACATTTTTTTTTTTAAATCTGAATTTTATATTTTGTATCTGAGATACTTTATGGTATATATATTTATAATTTAACAGATCTAAAAATAATTTGCTTTCCAGTGCTAATGATTTTTAAACTTTTTGTGCTTTATATGAGTGTTCATCTTTAATATTTAAGATTTATTGGATTGGTAAAAGGCTATCCCTGGAGCGGCTCCATGTGGAGATTCATGAGGCCACATGGAGCCGCATGAGGGATAGCCTCTCTCCAGTCCAATAAATATTAAATATTAAAGATGAACACTCATATAAAGTGCAAAATCCGAAGATCATTTGGCAGCTTAATAATAAGACTCTAGAATCTTGTATATCCATGAAGCAATAGACTCTCACAAATTACATCTATGTAATCCCTGTAGTGCAAGTGTATTGTTTGTTATCCAATAAAACAATATATATATATATATATATATATATATATATATATATATTGTCACCTCAACTTTCTCCGCGCACTTTTTACTTAGTTAATCTCAATAAACCCTCATTTATTTCAAGTAGCTAGTCAATTGAATTTTATACTTTAGGATCAAATAGATACCGGGGGGCGCCAAATTGCAGCTGTAAATTGTAATGCCCACTGGAGATCATCATCATTAGTCAATTTAGGACTATAGGAAATACTGGAGAAAGTAATTAAATTGTCTCTCAAAATAATAATAATAATAACAATATTGATAAAACCATTCAATCTATGTGGTCTGAATTTCAAACCTAGCATTAGTCATGCAAATATTTCATTATCAATTTATTATAAAATCTATAATAATGAGACAACTTTCTTCCACAACTTTATTATAAATATCTGATCCCGAGTGGTACTACAGAAAATACTGTATACAATTCTCATTTATATCTGACTGGAAATAACTCAGTAATCAATGCAAAGAACTCATAATCTATGTTCATAATATATAATCATTATTTAAGTTAGTGCTAGATAAAATTTATCACAAATAAATCCTCCCCATTTAATCCCATTACTTTATTTTTCGTTCTCAGCATTTATCACTTTCATTAGCCACAATTATATAACACGGAATGTCTGTGTTATGTTCTCTAATCTGAGAATTCCTAATCTTATTTCTCTAAAACATATTTTTCAATCAAATATCAATTCATGATCCCTATTTTCATAATAGTAGAATAATTTATTATAGTATAATAATGTTGTTATAATAAGCTACTTGACTTCCAAACTAGCTCTTAGATCAATAATCGAACTGCTCTTTCTCAAGGTCTAGATCCGTCAAGAGGTGGCCACATAAGTGATTACACTGTAATAGATATAATCCCATATATGCTAAATAAATTTTAATACAAGTTTAATAATGGGAATCCCTCTAAACACCGAGCGCAGGAAAGGGATTTTATGTCTGCTCCCAATATTCACAATATTACAATGAATCAAAAGATTAAATTTGTTAAACTTAACTCAACTATTCCCTGTCATTTTATTCTGTTATTTCTAATTTATTCTTAATTAATAACCTTAGTAATTTTACTTTGCTAAAGTAAACTATGGAAGTAAACCATGGAATCAATCAGACAAATCAATCAAAATTTACTCATGAAATCGAATTATGGAAATAATCATAAGTTAGATTAGGCAAATTAATTACAACAATAAATTATGTGAAAATGAAGTCTATAAAATGACTTATATAAAATGAATTATACTAATCGAATATAGAAATATTCAAGACAAAATTAATACTGTAAATCAATCACGGAAATAAATTATTAATATCAAATTAACTATGTGAATCGAATATGGAAACAATATAATAATGACTACTGCAAATCGATCAGGGAAATACAGTATCATTATAAAATGAATCATTAAATCTAAATATGACCAATATTAATTACCTTAAATATAGGTGCTGGATATATAGATTCTAGAGATATTTGAAACACCAAAACACAAAACACAATGTAATCTTATAACAATAATAAAACTTTATTGCATGAAATAATAATGATAAAGATTAAAATAAAATAAAAAAACACACTAAACAGGGCCGGCGCTGGGTACTAGGCGCCCGCATGCAAATTTGATTTTGGCGCCCCTGTCAATATGTATGTTTACTAAGGTGACCCGACCGTGTCCCGTGGCGTTTTAAAAAAGTCATGATTTTTAGAAAGAATGCACGATGTAATGCTATTTTTGATATCAAAAATAGCATAAAATTGATTGTTAAATTATATATTATTTCATACAAACGGTTTGTATGAAATAATATATAATTTAACACGGCAAATTTAGATGTTAGAAAAATTTGCAGAAATTTTAAAAATAATGTGTTTGTTAAAAATAGACAGAGTGATTCAAATATATATATATAATAAATTAAAAAAAAATAATGTTTGAGATTAAAATATTTAAATGTTTAAAATAATTTTCGAAAAACATTTACATATTTTAATCTCAAATATTTTTTTTTTTTAAAATTTCATATTTATTATTTGCGTCACTGTCTGTTTTTAACAAACCCATTATTTTTAAAATTTTTGCTAATTTTTCTAACCTCTAAATTTATGCAAATATTAGCAAATTTAATAATAAATTTACAATTTATAAATGAAATAATTTTAAAAAAAGATAATATTACAAACATACATATTTAATTTATTATTATTAATGTACGCTATATCTATATAAACGCTCCATATAAACCAAATTTTTAATCAGCCCCCCCCCCCGGTCAATGGTGTCCCGTTTTACCAATGTTAAAATCTGGTCACTTTAATGTATACCACCTACATGTTATAAATATTAGTGTACAAAATCTTTCTAAGGGAAACAAACAAGGCAATGTAAATAAATAATTTTTAATATTAAAAAAAAAAAGAAAATACAGTTAAAAAAAGTAAATGCATTACAAAACATGTTATAATTATAATAATTTTATACTCCTTGACTTCATATTAATAAACCTTGATATGATTGTATTTATTTCCAGTTCTGCACAAATATCATTTTCAATAGCAATTAATGCCAAATTAACAAGCCGTTTTTGTGACATAGTTGTTCTCAAGTAAGTTTTAATTAATTTTAACTTAGAAAAAGAGCGTTCACCACTTGCAACACTAACAGGTAATGTTAATAATATTCTTAAAGCTATTGATAAGTTTGGCATAGATAAATTATTAGAAACTATAAAATTAAGTGTTTCGAAAGGGTTTTGAGAATTTAAAAAATCCTTTTGAAAAATATCTCGAAAAGCACATAATTCGTCGAATAAATCTGTAGCATTAATATCTTTACTGTTATCAAATTTCAAAATATTTTCTAAATCTTTGCATTTTGCTTGTAACTCGCTCTTATTAATTTCTGATATTTTATATAGAAAATTGAAATTATTATAACATGCTTCGAGGAGTTCAAAGCGTTCTGTTAAAGAATTAATCGCTACATCTAAAAGTGTAAAAAACATGTTTATTTTAAAAATAAATTTTTCTTCAGGTATTTGAGGTGTTTCGTCCTGATGCTCGTAATCAAATTGACGAGTTTTTTTCCGTTGTCGAACTTCTTTGGCAGTTTTAAATTCTTTCTCTCCGTCAACCTCTTCGCTAAGTTCATCTGCAATTTTGAGAATGTTTTTGAAATTTGAATCTGATCGATATTCTCGTAAAAATTTATTTAGATTTGCGATCGATTCTAAAGCAAGTGAAGCATTCATATTTACATTTTGGAGCATTTTACTGACAGGATTTATTCTATTTAATATATCATGCCAAATTATTAAAGAACAAATAAATTTGTAATCCTTAAGGTTAGTGCAGAGTGATTGAGCTTCATGTTGAATTTCTCTATTAAAAGATTCGTTGTTCATTATTTCATAGAGTGCATCATAAATTTCACCCAACTGATACCGTAGAGGCCGGATTGCATCAATTCTGCTTTCCCATCGTGTTTCTGATGGTTGTTTTAGAGTTAAAGTTTTAATAAATTTTAAAAGGATTGACCACCGTTTATAAGATGATGAAAAAAAATTGTATATTTTTTGAACAATTGCAAAAAAACCAATTGTATCTACATTGACTTTGGCGGCATCGTTTATGATTAAGTTTAAAGAATGAGCAGCACATGGTACGTAAAATGCACGAGGGTTTTTGGTTAAAATCAAATTTTGAAGTCCAGCCTTTTTGCCTTTCATGTTGGCCCCATTATCATACCCTTGACCACGCATGTCTTCAATGGGAATCTTCCATTTTTCCAGTTGTTCAATTATTGTTGTACATAAACCTCGTCCAGTGGAATCTGTTATATCTATGAAACCTAAAAAGTTTTCTCTAATTTTAACCGTTCCATTATTACAAAAAGCGAAGCGAATAATTATGGTCATTTGTTCAGTTTTACTTGCATCTGGTGTACAATCTAAAATAATAGAATAATATTTGGATTTCTTTATCGATAATAAAATTGTTTCCCTAATTGCTGTACTTAAAATTTCCAATAATTCATTTTGGCTATCTTTGCTCAAATAATGTACTCTATTGTTTTGATCTAGGGCCCTCTCAACATGATTTTCCATAACGGGATCAAACTTCGCAAATAATTCAATTAATTTTAAAAAATTTCCGTTATTTTTTTCGTATAATTTATCAGATGATCCGCGAAATGCTAAATTTTGACTACCAAGGAATTTGATAATTTCAATCAGCCGTTCCAAAACACTCCTCCAATGTTTCTTTTCCATTTCATATAAATTTTGAGATTGACAATCAATAGTAATTTTGTTTTTTAATCTTTTCTCAAGTTCATTCCAATTCAATAAACTTTTCATGTGAGCCATACTAGTTTCATGTCTGTGTAAAGTTGTACTTAAATTTCTCCAATTATTGTATCCTTCTATGAGGCTAGATTCAGTAGATCCAAAAACTTTGCAACAAAAGCAAAACACAGAGTTCAAAATTTCGGAATAAATAAGCCATTTTCGAAAAACTACTTCTCCGTTTTCCATTTTTCTATTATAATATACATCAGAAAATTTACAGCCATGTACATCGTTCGGATATATAATATCTTTCTTTTGAACAGGCCCCATTTCTACTAAAATAACACGTAGTTTGTCATCGATTTTATTCCATTCAGCTGGATCTTCTAAATTTATACACATTTGATATGATATTGGCACAATGACTTTGTTGTCACTTAACTGTTTCTTACTAAAATCTTGTTCAATATTTTCAACAGTTCCCTGTGATCTAGATGATGTGCACGGTTCTGGTTCTTGTTGAGTATAAGCTATTTCAGAAGCAGTTGATATTTTAAGATATTTATTAAGTGATCCACTTTGTTTTTTAATGTTTGCTATTTTTTCAGCTTGGCGTTTACGATTTTGTGCACCGGATAGTTTTTTCTTAGTTTTTGATTCCATATTACTTTTACTCATGAACGCCACTTTAAAATAATTTTCAAATGTAATAAATAAATAAATACGGACTCTAATTTATATATTTACATCATGTATCTTAATACTTAAGATTATATATCGCTAATTTAGATGTCCAACACAAATTACTTCTTGGGCCAAAATACAAAACTCTATACGCGGAGGGGAAGAAGTTGTTTAACTTGTTTACCTAAAAAAGGCAGCTAATAAATTGGAAATATTCAGCCATTGACATTAAAAATGGTCAGGTTTTAAAATAACTCAAGTGTCCAGTTTTTTATGCTTGATTGAACATTTTAGTTTTACCATTGGCAAGATTTTCTTTTGTTATCATATCTTTTTCTAATTAACACAGGTGGCCTGCCAGGCCTGATTTGCGATTTCAATAGAAAATTTCCTGGGATTATAATTATTGTTTACAAGTTCTTACTAAGATTTTAAAATTTGCGATAAACATCATAAGCAAACGTATGTAATTAATTTGCAAACCTAATTAGTATGCAGAAAAAATAGACTTTTGACAACGATTAAAATATATAAAATAAAAAGTAAACTGAAAATTATATTAAGTTTACTGGAATTATACCTATAATATATATTACATACACGTTCGAATATTTATATCAAATTATTATTTAAATAAAAAATTAGAAAATGTTTTATTTTGCAATATTATAATCGTTTCTTACGATTTCAAAATTATGTACATGATCTAATATATATATACGCATATACATACATAAGTTCTAATTTATAATACTTTTAGTGTGTGTTTATTTATATATTTGCTAGCAGAAAGTTACTTATAGTTTACTATAAGCAGTACTATATATATATATAAACATTACAATATGAAATTTGTAATATAATAAACTTTATGTTTAGTTTATTGTTCATGATAAATAATAGATTTGATTGTTTTATATTTTTAATATTAAGCAGAGCTTGTGTGCAGGCCTGCTTGTGTGTGTCATTTAATAAGATATAATATGACTTCATATGATTTTCAATAATCTACTCTCAATAATTTTTGTAAATAAACATTTGAGAATAATATTCTTCAAATGTGAGTATTTTTGTTAGTAGAGTTTTAATTTCTCAGGGATGGCGCCTTCTTTTTCAGATGCTAATCTCTCAGTGATGGCGCCTCCTTCTGCCAGCGCCCGCATGCCTAGCATGCGTTGCATGCCCGCTTCCGCTGGCCCTGACACTAAATTATAATATTGTTACACAAATATATGCTTCTGATCTATTCAGAACTATTATTCAAATACATGTTTGAGTTAACTAATTTCTTGGATGACTCACTTCTGGTTTTGACCCATTCATTTATTAAATAAATGATTAATAATAATAATAATACAAACGCTGGAAACAGAATTCCGTATATTTTTAGCTTTAAGAAAACTTATCTTGAAAGAGAAGAAAACCTATAAACCTCTATTCCCCCCTCCTTTTATTATAAACATTGTCTATTGGACTATTCCAAAATAGTATATTCGTTTCAATTATTCTAACCAGCAATGTGAAATAATCTTAAATTTCTGAATCATTTTATCAAGCAATAATTTTCACATTTCCAATGAAGAAAGATTATATGTCACAAAATTACCCTACTAATTTTGCAAATGGGTTTAAATTCAAAACCCACACTTTTACATTCATGCTTGTCAGATCTTTACGTTTTGACTGTATATCTCTTAATTAGTTTGGTATGTCCACTCAGCTTGACGACCTCAATCTACCATCATTCAAAAAAAATCAATACAAATCGGTTAGTCTATTAATTAAAATCTTTGTCACTCTTCATCATACATATACATCTGGCCAAATCCTTATCCCTTCCGGGCAACGTTGTTCTGTCCCATGTAAGAAAACTCTCTTCATATTACACATCACCATGCAGTGTCTATAACGTGCACACAGCCACATCTTGATAAGGGGAATAACAAAAACAACAACATCAACTTCAAACTTAAACTATTTGCTTGAGCCAGGGAGAGATCTTTTCTAAGATCCAGAATTGTGTAAAGAGCTTCTCTTAGACACCTATTCCCTATATTGGCTTGCAACATTTTCTATACTTAAACAGTAACTTTACTAACAATTTCCTATCTTAACAAATAAATGGAGAGAAACTTAGTCCTCCAACTGCCATGGTATCTAAATTAGGAGACATCTATTTACCATCTATTGAATGGCAGGATTACTTTACATTAGTAATGACAAGCATTTATAGCTTTAAATATGCCCACACATACATCGATTCCAGCCTAGATAAATGACAAGACTAATCAGATCCCAAATCAATACATATATGAATTATTTCAATTTTAACCAGTCAAGCCAACAACATACCCAATATCTATATCAATAACGGATCAACACTCACAGCATAATGATGAGTTTTATGACCATCCTCTCATTCTTCATATCTACTATTCAGCACAAATTAAAATTTTGTTAAGAATAATAAAATATTTATATCATTTCTCTCTTTACTTTTAAGTCTAAATTTACGTGAGCATCTATACTTAAATGGTATCAAAATCATTTTCCCTTCTTTCCTTCACACATTTTAAACAGAAACAAAATATTAAATTAAATAATCTAGTGATCAGAGTGTGACATAGCATATAAACAAAATGAAATATAATAATAATAATAAAAATAATAGAAACCAAAACAAATGACATATTATATAAACGAAATAAAATAAAGAATAAATATCAACATTACAGATAGTCTCTTTAAATTTCTTTTCCTTCCACTGTCCATTAATCAATATATTAAGTTCATTTCACTTGAGATAGCTATATAATGGCATGTCAGACAGTTATTTTAATTAAATGTGTATAGAACGCACAGATAGTAATTTGAAACAAGTTAAATCAAAATTGTAGATAGTTATTTAAATCAAAATTGTAGATAGTTATTTTAAATCAGAATGTAGATATAGGATAGTTAATAAATTTTTAAAAAGTTCTGTTGGTTACCTTCCAGTTGAGTTCTTCCTGGGTTTGAATTCACTTTGTTCTCCGTTCCTTTTCCTTTCCATTTAAAGGTTTAAATTATATGCAATAAGTAGTTTGTGATTACTAACATGAATTAACTCTTTTTAAAACATTACAGAAGATTGTTGTAGTTCTTTAAACGAATTTTGAAGAGCCATATAATTATTATAATCTGAATTGGTCTTTTAATTTGATAAAAGAAATTTGACAATTCTCTCCTTGCAGGAAATTTTACAAGCAGACTGGATAAATTGTGGCATTCAACAGAAAATATCTTATCAAAAGTTGACTTCTTCCTGATTAATTTTGAGAAAAAGAGATATGCACCATTCAGGGATAAATTAGAAATTCATATTTTGGTCTACTATACAACTTAACTTCATTATCAAATTCTGAGAAAAAAATTTAAAAACCTGGAGAAAAAAAAAACCTTTAGATATTAAATTTTAGTTAGTTAGCTCAGTTCTCAATCAGAAAAAGTTTCTCCTTTTTTTTTCTTCTCTTCCCAGTTTTTATAGGATAAAAAGAAAAAAAAACAGATATTACCCCCCCCCCTCTTTTATTGTCTTTAAGTCTAATTAAAAAAATCCCCACTCAGAATGAACAATAACTCTTTCTAAAAAAAAATGTTACTTTCCCAATAACTTTGATCTGAAACCAGATCTCCTTAATTAACACATCGATCGTTCTAAAGTGCTACCTTCCTAATAACTTTGTCTGATTTTAAACCAGATCTCTTTAATTAACATATTGATGACCAATTTATGAAATTTAGTCAAGGAAACTCTAATTAAAAAATTAAGCCTACTAACAATTTTCTTGTCAAACAAAGGTTACATTCACTGAATCTAAATAATTTCTTACTTAGATTTAGATTTTTAATAATTTAAAAAAAAATATTATGTCAGTTTCTTTAAAGGAAAGAAAAAAAATCAAACCCATATATCTGTATCACACACACACACACACGCATGTGCAGACCATCAAATAAAAAGACTGATTATCCAGATTATATGAACACAAATATCCATCATAATTTCTTATAATTTCGAGCATAAAATCAATTATAATTTCTGATAATCATAAACATAAATATTTACCACAATCTCCTATAACCCCAAACTTATTCTCTAGAAAGAAACTGTTAACTAAAGCTACTGACAATTGATTCAATCTTACTTCTCATCAACTCTTTAGTAATAGATATTCCATGCAAACACAAATTGTCTCTATATATGTTACTTGTGAGCTATATAGCCATTACTTTCCCAAATAAAGCTTAACTTTTCCTTATATATATATAAAAAAAAAAAATTTCCACAATTACTTCATTTTATTATATTTGGTTTATAGATGGAATAAACCAAAGGGTTACAATATATATATATATATATATAAAACTTTTATAAAGTTATTGCACATAATAATAATATAAAAACTTTAAACTACTCTTAAGGTTTTTGCCCATTTCTATAAAAAGAATAATATAAAAACAATTATAGAATTTACACTAAATGAAATTGATGTATTCAGTCCTATCAAATAAAAAAGTATTCAGCTTAAAAATATACAAAAATGTTTGAACACATTTTATTTTTTATATGAAAGAAAATTATTTTTATTAAGTTGAAACTTAGACTCTTTTTAATATCCAAGCTGTATTCATGAAATTTTCACCTTATTTGGGCAATTTGCTTCTGTTTGGTAAATTATCAAAGATTCACGTTGTCTGTGCAATAACATTAGTGGAAAAACTAATGTGTCTTATTTAGTATCTGGGCTACAATTTCCCATTCGGACTTATACAAATGGTTGTATTTATTTGCTAAAGTCAGTAAAAAAAAATATTTATATACAATTTATTTGGAGAGAATACGTGTCAATTCTTTGCGCTTATGTGAAAAATGATTGTAAAATATTATAGATATATAAATCGCTATATTATTAATTATTACATTTATATCAACTTGTCTTTAATATAAAAAGTCAAAATATATTGATATTTGTTGTTATTTTAAGAGAGATTGGAGGGGGGTGCAAAATACAATATATAAAGGTTAAGGAAGCAGAATGGCCTATAATGGTAATTTTAATCATTTTATAAATATAAGCAAATATATTATAAAAGTATATTACACTTTTATGGAGTCGCTTCTCTGAGGTGAGTCCAGAACAGTAGTCATAATTTTTCATTTCAAGTTTTCAAACTGTCTTTTTTATTTGAATCTGTGTGTTTGTTTTTTTTGCTCAAATAGATATAAACCATTATAATTTACAGATTATCTTTTATATGTTTGCAGCTTGTTGGACAAAATAATAGACTCTCATGCTACTGTTGTGTTCACATTATCATATGATACTTAACATGCTTATTTAAGAATAACATACAACTTTAAAAATAAATATGAAGATATTTATTATGCATTATGCTTAATAATGTTAATAATACAAAATTTTATATACAGAACAATGCAAGTGTTTATATATAATATTTTGCCTCTGCTACTCTTTGGAAAATTATACAAGGTTAGCTATAGTGTACAGCCAATGCTTGGGAGGAATGTAATGACTCTCTTTAGGATCCTGACATTTCCAGTCTGCAGGTCTCTTGCCTCATGTGTAGATACAGCAATGAATGCAGCTAGCAATTTCTAGCTCCACAGTTGAGCCAACCTCTCTACCTGTACAATATTGAGAACAATGTGCACACTGTCATTCAACTCTGATAGTCTGATAGTTATTTTATCTAATTTCTCTCTCAAATGGGCTTCTATATATAGTAAGATTCCAGACCTTACTGAAAATTACCAGATTCATTGATCCAGCTTTCCAATTGGCTTAGTTATGCCATTGACTGTGTATTTCCTTTCATAGATACTTCATTTGTCAGTCTTCTTGTAACTTGGATCTGATTTAAGTAAGGTTGTAAAAAGGATAAATCCATCATTTGGGAGTAAACTTCTGCTGAATTAGGATAAGTTCACTACAATTACATTGCATCAAATAATATTATGTACCACAGAAATGGATATAAATATTACTTTTTTATATTGATAATACTTTTATAAGAAAGAAATAACAATGATCTTGTAAGATATATTAGACAAAAAGTTTAACTCACTTTTACAAGAATGTGAAAATAATCTCAATTTAAAAAACAAAAACAAATTGTTATTACTTAATTAATTAGTGTATTCATTAAACAAAACTTCCAGTATTTAATTTTCAAGATTGATCGTTTTAATTATGGTGATTAGATGCAAATATATGCTTACTGGAAAACCAAATTACTTTTAAAAAGCAGCAAATATTTGTCTACTCTATACCAACATAATTCATCATGAACCTTATAATTTCATTTTAAACGCATTAATGTTTATAGTATGAAAAAAGTAGAGTCATTAGAAATATGTCCTGTGATCATATAAATCAATAATGGCAAACCTTTTTTGGTAGTGGGTCAGAATACAATTTAAAATGCTGTAATTAATAATTATGAGTAAAATATTTGAAGTAAATCATTTAACAAAATAAAAACAGTTTTATTCAATCATAGGATCTATGGGGAGGGGGGACCAATATAAATTTAAAATTAAATATTAAAGCTAATTTTATTTCATTAATGGAAAGTTAGCTGCTGCTTTTGCGATGATAATTGTTTTATATCGGCGACCTCACTTATGCGATAATCATTCCTTTTCGAATTGGTTTCTTTCCTTGATTTTATATAGCTCATTGAGAAAAAAAAGTTCTTCACAGAAATAAGTAGATCTAAATATTATTAATAAGGCATTTTCTAAATTTTTCATGCAAATAAATCCGTTTGTAAAGACCGCTCTTGGAGTATATATATATTTTGCAGGCTTGTTAAAATTTACTCTGTAAGAATTTGCTTCTATTTTAGTAAGTAATTCTTAAAATGTTTGCCTCCATAAAAAGCTATTATGAAATTCTACTAATTCTGTTTCTAAATTATGAATATTCAACCAATTGAAGAAACTTGACTCCAAATTTTCAAATTGAATTTTATGAGGAGATATGATAAATTGTAAATTGGGTTCCAATTATTTAAATTGATTAAATGTTTCTGGAAAAGCTTTTTTATTTCTCCAATAATTGGCAAATAGTTTTAGATTGGATTCTTATTAATATCGATACTATTATCAAAACTCATTGTAGTGAAAATGCTTAAGAAAATTTGGAAAATATTTCATAGTTTTTGGTTTAAATCATTTATAAATATATTCAACTTTGTCGTAAACGATTTAGTGTTTTCATACATAGTTAATACTATTTGTCTTGCTTTTGAAGTTTCTTATTACGTTCATTAAAATTCTTACTTGTATCACATAAAAATATTAAATCATTTAACTATTGAAGATTTATCAGCTGAGGGTAAATGACATACTTTTACTTAAAAATAAAATCTTATTTTGTCAAAACTGCAACTAAGCCATCGAATGTTATTGTACATTTCAGCATTTTTTAAATCACAAATTATCTCGATAGAAGTATTTTTTTCCACAGTCAAAATTCGATCTTTCACTGTATTGTAAATAATTATCATTTCTTTTATTCTTTTCATAATAAAATTCTTTTCTTTAAAATTGGAAAACAAATCACTATATTCTAAAAAAGCTTATTGTAAAAATCCTCTTTCAGAAAGTGGTTCGCCATGTTTTGCTATACAGTGCACCTGATGAAAACTAGTTGGTGTTATATTATTTTTAGGAACAAGAAATGATTTGAAATGCATCTGTTTGAGTTTTATAATTTTGTAATTTTTACAAAAAGTATTCCTTTTTCTCTTAATTCATCAATGAAATAAGATTTTTGTATATATTTTCAAAATGTCATTTTGCAATTGTGATGTTTTCAGGATGCACAAGGCAAAGTATTTTCTTATCTTTTTCAATCATTCCAAATTTAAAAACCTTTCTTTATGATATAGTCTTGTTGTATTTTTTTTCATTTGTATTATGACATCTTGAACTAGATATAAAAAACTACAAAAAATAAAATGTAAAAAATTATAATATTATTCACCAAATCAAAATTCAACAAAGCAGCAAATAATTAAAATTAAAAAAATTCAAACTACAATTGCAATTATTCTAATGACTAAAATCATTTTATCTAATGACACAATTCTTTAACAGTTTGAGATTTTTCATAAGCTGATTTCCCCAATAATATTAGTAGTATATTTATATATTTTTCAGAAATATTCATTTTGTATTCAGTATTGATATTTTATAATAAGTAGGTCATTAAATTGTAGATAATTTTACATTTTTTGTAAAAATTTTGTAAGACATGTAAATGGGTACCTTAAAATTGTTTTTTAGGTCACTCTAGGGCCTGTGAATTATGGATTTTTTATCAGTGATATAAATCATCATTTTTCTTAACACTAAAAATATGTATGTTTGGCAAAGAATCTATCAACCAAACTGCATTTTCCAAGCTATAAAATATGATTGGTGAATATGTTGAGATTTGAGGAATTGCATTGTTATATTCTTTTCATTCAATTATTTCTGAATGATATTGTAGATACAGATTATTTAAAACATTACTTTTATACCATTTCCAACTTTCTTATACATTTCAACAATACTAATTTTTATATCAAAACTTTATTCTTACAGTTTCAACTGTCCTACAGTCATCATCAGAGCTACAATATCCAAATATATAATCATACAATTAATACATTTTATACATGTATTTATATACAGTTGAGACTGTAAGAATAAAGTTTTGATATAAAAAATAGTATTATTGAATTGTATAAGAAATTAGAAATGGTATGATAAGTAAATATGGAAATCAATACTTAAGAAAATAAATAAGAAGAAAATTGTAAAACATTACCTTTAGATACTGCTATGATATTCCCAAATGATGATGCTTTAAATTAAATAAACCATGCAGTCTAATTTCATTTTAAAGAACATAATAAGAATAATATTATACATATTCCTTGATCTTCTTAATGACTTGATTTTAAGTCTCCTGAGCTTCTGATGGTCAATATTGAATTACACATGAAAGATCATTATCTTCCCATGAGATTTAAAGAATTTTGGCTTTATTTATTAACTTTAGTGTAAATATACATAAAATGTAAGTAATTTTGATTTACGTGATTACCTCTGTAAACATGTTTCCAACATTTTATTACAGATGTTGAAAATGCTATTTAAAAATGTAATGGCCAATGTTAAATGATGTCAATAAACATTTTTTTAAATCAATGGAGAATTTAAATTTTTGTCTGTACATATTATAATTTTTGTTATTTCCAATCTAAAAAGTACCCACATTGTTGTCCTGAAATTTTACAATTTTTCATAATAGCATACAGGTTAGTATATGCACAACATTTCAAGTGGTATTATTTTTCTCTCTTCTTCAGATGTTGCTGGCCTGGCCATTGATAATTTTAGCATTAGAATCAAACCTAAACCCTTAGATTCTTGAATATTAAATGTTTTAAGGTAAAGCTTGACAGGATGTCTCAGTTGGTTAGAGTAGAGTATTAGTTGGTTAGAGTAGAGTATTACCTTAAAAATCGATATTCAAAAATCTAAGGGTCCAGGTTTGATTTCCATGCTAGTACTGTCACTGGGCAGGCCAGCAATACCTGAAGAAGAGAGGAGAGTAATGCCACTCGAAATGTCGTGCATGTATTAACCTGTGTGCTATTACTAACAGTTGAATGTAATTGGAAAATTTAAATAAAGTAAAAATTTTCTAAAGACATTCAATAGTTAATATTAGATGATGAAAATGATCCAATATATAAATACAACTTCAGACGTAACTTATATAAATTAACAATTTTTAATATTTAGTGCAGTGCATTAAATGATTTTGAAGTAGTTGCTCCTAAGTTCTATTTAAACACAAATAATGGACACATCACGTTCAATCATGTTATATAGATGTTTTGTCCCTATTTTCATTTTAAAAAGCACTTTAGTAATAACCTAATCGCATAAATTTGTACAGTAACTAAATAAGTTTGAATAAATATATGATTAAATTATCATTTTTCGCACACTCAGTAAACATATTTTTCTTAAGTATCAAATTGAAAAATAACAAACTTTATGTGAATTTAAATTTTTATATAATAAATTTATTTGCTCCATATTACCTTCAATTTAATATTTGCCATTAAGCTAAATATCTATTCACGTGGAAATTTAAATTCTACAAAGGCTTTGTATTATTTTTCAGTCAAAGTGATTTTTCAGTATTGGCTGCTTTAATTATTTGTATATTAATGTTTTATCCTTATATATCATATCCTGTTTATTTAAATATTACACATATTTCTATTATTAATTGAAAGATGACTTTTTAAATTGAAATTATATAAATTTATAAGATTGAATTAAACTGCAGCAAACTAACACTTTCTTGCTCAGTGTTAAATATTATTCATAGTTATTAGATTGCGGATAAAAGTGTCTAATATGTAACAGATGAAACTATTTACGTGGAAATTTGAAATCTACATCATTGGTCTTCAAACTTTTCACATCTGCAGACTGGCAAAAATAAGAATAAGATTTCGTGGACCGGCAGAAGTTTACAGATAAATACCAATTTTCTTAAAGATGTAACCTGCTTAGCATTAGATAAGCATAATTGTTATAATTGACCAAAACAGCATACTAGTTATTGTGTATTGTAATGGTGTTGCTTACCTTCACATGCTGAACACTCTTTCTCTAGTTGCGCAGTCATACTGCTACAGAAAACAGTACAATAACAATAGTTTTCATTAATGTGCTTGCATTTTACATTTATTATTTCATTGTTAAAACATGCAAGAATAAAATGTTATTCACCTGAATGTTGAAAAAGTCAAAAGTTTTTATCTTACTTTGGGGGGGGGGGGGTTGAGAAATGCTTTGTCATCACTGAAACAAAAGATAGACACCAAAGTTATTCTTTGTTTGTTTTTTATTTTTAAAAAAAGGTAACAGAAATTGGTTTTAAAATAAAAGTTTTAGCATGTTAGCGATATACAAATAAAGCCAAAAAAAAATATCGCCTTATAGGCCAAAAAAAAGTGGGTGTATTTTTAAACAAACAAAAAAAAAAAAAGAAAACAAAACTTGAAAAAGTCAAAAGTTTTGATCTTACTTTATTTTGGGGTGGTGGGGGTGTATTGAGAAATACTTTGTAAAAGTTAGAGACAGAACTTATTTTTTGGTTTTTATTTTTAAAAAAAGGTAATAAAAATTGATTTCAAAAATAAAAATTAATGCCAAAAAAAAAAAAACCGCCGCCGTATAGCTAAAAAAAACACTAAAAATGAAATATTAAAAGAGAGAGTAGAAAAAATTTAAGAGATCAAAAAAAGTCACATTATATTTTATTGTTTTATCAATGCTGACAAGCGGCCGTGATTGGCTATCAAAAGATAACCGGAGTTTGTATAATAAAAACCTTTTTTCTACCCCCCCACCCCCCATAAACATCTGTGATAAATAGAAAAACAAATTAATTTATGTATGATTGATTAGATTTTGTTTTTGTTCTGTTTCTTTTTTTTTAATCGGGTAAAAATGCGATGAAAAAATAAATAAAATTGTTTATATTAATTAAAAGTTTAAAATCTTATTATTTTGTTATTATAAACTTTCTTGCCAGTCTAGCACAGACTGGCAGAATGCTTCTGTGGTCCGGAGCCAGGTCGTGGACCAGTGGTTGAAGACCACTGATCTACATGAAAATATTCTGTTAATTTTTTCTCCAATTGTTTTTGTAAAAATATTTATTGACTGCTTTTAACTCTGACTATTCTATCTATTTTTATTTTGGTTTTTCACCATTACATATTACATAATTTGCTTAGATATTGTATATATGCGCAATCATATTTTTGCATATTATCATTATGGGAGAGGATGATTATAATGAATTGCATTTATTAAAGAAAAGAATAATCACAGAAATAAAAATTTAAGAAAGATTTTCTATGTTCATAATGTTTTGATTCATATCTCCATTAAAACTTCAAACTGACTATTTTATTACTTATCAAATTGAATTGTTTATTATTAATGACCTCAAAGTTATTATTTTATAAAATTGCAATTATATTCCATTTTACTTTGTCTAGGTATGCTTTCTGTTGGTGCTATCGCTGGAATCGTCATTGGGGTTATCGCTCTACTTATATTATTTTCTGTAGTCATCACGTGGATCGTGAGAAGAATATCCAATGAGCCTGACGATATAACGACAACATTAACAACCCACAGAAGTTCTCCAACCATTTCCATGATTTCGTAACAGCAAATGAACGAAATATTAAACTTTTTATTATTAGAAACAAAATGTCTATAAAAAGTTTTCATAAACTGTATTATTTTTGCATAACTCATTTTATCACAATTTTGTGAAATTTAGCAATATTTTAAAATAAATAGAATAAAATTATGAAAGATGTGCAAATTTCAAAATATTTTATTACATATGATTACAGTGTTTTTTAAAAAATAATGGATTATATTTTTATTTTGAATATAGCTAGTACTTTATATATATAACAAAATGAACTTTTATTAAGAGGTTAAAAAATATATATATACTTAATCATTGTTTTTAAGATTTTTTACTATTAATTTTTATAAAATATCTCTGTTTGTGTGCTACATAAAATAATAATTATAGTTTTATAAGCATTATAAGCAATTTTAAAAATGCAATTATACGATATTTTAAGATAAATTTATATATATATTTTTTTTGTATTTACGATTTATAATACAGTTTTCTATTTTTACATATCAATTAATTATCTTAGCATAAATTTCATTCAAAGTTCGAAGTTTGATTGAATATATTAAAGCATAAAAACTTTTAAGAAAGATAAATTTAGAAATCGATCTTCTCAATAGAGAAATTATTGTCTGCTAAAGCACATGTCAAAACACATTATTTTTCTAAAGGAAACTATATTGAGAGCTTTAATAAAATAAATGAATAAATGAATGAATACATTATGAAAATAATAGGATAATGATAAAAGTTTGTTTAGTCCTGTTAAAATTGTTTGCAACTTTTTTTGAAAGCTTGTTATCTAAATTACAAAGACTTTTTGCAATATACGTGCGCATGCTCTGTGCTGCAACATTTATAATATAATATAAACTTGGGTGAATTGGTACTATCACCGTTTCTAAATAATATTGTAAATAATTTAGTTACAAAACCTGATAATTTTCAAATAATCCTTTGTTGCTTTAACTAACTAGACAAATCTGTTCATTTTTTTATACCATTCTAGTATTAAAATAAATTAATAGCTGAAAATGTAAAAGTAATAAACTTGCGTTTAATTGGAATAAATTTAAATAATGTTTTTGATCTTACAAAAAATAAATGATCTTTTTTTTGTATTTAAAAATTGTTTATATTTTTTGTAGCAATCAAATTAAAATAAACTTTAGAGATTTCTTTATATATATTAATAATTTTAAAGGGAACTCATATATTTTATAAATAAATTTCAGTTCTGATGTAACCAAGTAGAGCGTATCAATTACAACTGGCGTTGCCAACTTAAAATCATGTTATCTTTTATTAATATTTGTCTTAATCTACTTTTAAACAACTAATGCATCTTCTTTTAGTATCTTCCTAGATTGCATAAGAAAGTAAATTCAACTTCAATTTTATAAATATATGTGTGTGTGTATGTAAAAACCCAAAAATAAACAACTTCCTGTTTTTATCTATAAATAAGACTTTATTAATTATTACCATAACTTTTTATGAGAGAATCTTATTTAACTGTGAAAATATTTAGGAAAATTATTCATTTTTAATTTTTAACTACATATAAAACAATTAAAGTTGAATTTACCCTCTTATATAATCTAGGGACATGGCAAGATTTCAATTGGCCATGTCAGTTTCTGATTGGTGGTTTGCTTGGTTACATCATAACTGAAATTTATTTAAAATTATTAATGTTTTATTGTATAAAAAAAAGTCTGTGAAAATTTTCTAATCAGATACATAGATATAATTATTAAAAACAACTAAAAAATAATCTTTGCATTAATTTCAAGATAAAATGATGCCCTCATCATCTTTTATTGCAAAGACATATATATATGTTGTCATTTTTTTCTATAGTTAAGATTGACATACTCATTCCAAAGGTGGGCTATTAAAAAGTATATATATATTAATGATGTAAAAATTTGAATACTTTATCATGCAGTAATATACACTTGTCTAATTTCCCCAAGCTGCCTCCAGGCAAAGAACTGAATATACCTAAACTTATACATGTATTTACTGCTCAATTAATTATTCATATATAATATTAATAAATATAGCAGTTTCAAACTACTTGCCAAAAGTGGAAACAACTTCCTTTTCTCCTTGTTATTAATTTCACTGTATCATTCTTATTTTAATAAAAGATTGCATAGTTGAGGGTTTTTAAAGTGCAAGGCAATGATACACTGAAAAAACAATCATTTCTTATTCTTACATGTATATATAATGCTAATTGATCTAAATGTTTCAGTTGTTACTAGTTTCGTTGATAAAGAATAAATATATACTTTATTTAGTGTTAATAAAAATTCATGGAAAAAACAAACAAATTTAGAAAATTAAAAAGACCCTCAATATTTGTAGAGGTAAATTATTATATTGATTATTTTCTTCATTTGATCAATTAAAATATATGCATATTTATATATTTTCATTAGTGACACAACACTTAAAATTAAACATTTTTTCCCTAATAACAAGAGTTTAAGTATGTTGAAGAGATTATCATCGTCGAACAAATTAAATAGATATTAACTTTATTTATATTTAACGCGTTTGTGATTTGTTTCTTTATAGTAATTATATGAAAATTTTTTTTTTGGTTTCTACTTTTTAAATTTAATAGGTGATCTTTTTGTCGTGCAATATTAAAATCATGTTTATGTACTAACCATTTATTTGTTATGAATTATTAAAATCACCTTATAATAAGTTATTATTTTTAGATGCTGTACCACCATCACATTGTTTTATCTTTTATTAATAAAGAAATATTGTATGTTTAAACAGTTTGTTTTTAATCTTTACTTGTATAGTGATATAAATTTTTATATGTAATTTTCAAATGCATATGTGCAGCAACATATGCCTTTATAATCTACTGCTGTTGTTTTTTATGATTAAATAAAGATCTGAATACTATCGTGAAAAATATCATAAGCAGTTTTTGTTGAATAACTTCTTTTTATTTAGTCAGAAGACTGATACAACAAGTGCTTGCATTTATGTGATATAAGCTAATGCCCAACTATTAGAATTTAAATTTACTGACTTGTAGCTATTATATTAAACAAGCTAATTCCTTTAATCTTCAAAGATTCTCTGTCTTTGAACTCAATTTACCTACAGCATACAGTTGTACTTTATATAAAATAATTGAGAATAATTTAGAGATCATCATCTAGGTATGATCATAAGTCACTTATTTCATTTATGCATTATAAAATTATGATATTTATTTGTTAGTCTATTTTAGGGTGTTTAACATTATATATATTGTGATGATACAGATTCCCTTCAGAAAATCAAGGTGGTCACACCTAACAATAATCGGATTTAGGGTCTTCATATAGAATGCTATCGATGATTCAATCTAATCTCAATCCAAAATTGAATCTGCCCCAGATATGATAATTTAGTATTAACCTATTTAATACAGATATAACATAAATCAATTTGTTCAATCTTCACCTATGTTGATTGTTCCATTGTGCTCAGAATTCGAACTCATGGTAGGCTTTACAATTAACTCTCTTCAGGGGTTACCATCAATGTACTACAATTATAATACTAAGTAAATGCTCTAAGGATTTTTGAAAATAACTTCAACCAGATGTCAGGATTTTAAGTTAATGTGGTATATATGTATGACTATGCATATTCAATATTATTTTAATTCGAAAAATAAATAAATAATTCAAATAAATCAGAGAATTTCTTGAGATTAGAATAAAATTTAACATGTTTATTAACAAATAATAATTTAAGTGGATTTCAGATACCAAAAAAAATATTATTATACATGTATGAATACATTTCTACTATTTATGACTTTAAATTAAATAATACCTTCCCATATCTCCTTAGTAGATATATATATTATAACGTGAATATATTTTAATAATTTATAAAATAATAAATAATATAGGGTATATGAGCACAGACTTTCACACCACCCACCTCTCTCCACTCTTATCTAATAACACTGATACACCTAAACACATATATGCTGAAAAGATAAATAATCACCAATATATGAGGATAGTCTATCTTAATATATATCTGAGCACTTATACTATATATGTGTGTAAAGATGATAGTCTGGACCAACTGATGATTGCTGGTTTAGCAGGAAATACGGATATTGGTGATTATTTATCTTTTCAGCATATATGTGTTTAGGTGTATCAGTGTTATTAGATAGAGTGGAGAGAAGTGGGTGGTGTGAAAGTCTGTGCTCATATACCCTATATTACATATATATAGCCACAGTTATATAACAAGCCTGTGTTTCAGTTATTAAAATAATAAATACAATTTTATAATTTTAAAAATTATGATTATACTAACTAATTAAATTTCATTTTAAGAATATATATCTATCAATGATGATTTAGATTATGTAATCCTTGCGAGGGAATTCTAATTTATAAATATACTTTCTGTGAATGGTCATGATATTATGAAATAAAGACCTTTCATTCAAGGATATTAATTGTACATACAGGAATAATAAACAAATATTATCAAGTTATTTAGTTAGTAATAAACAAACTCTATGCTGTCATGAATAAGTTCAATATAAAAGATAATAAAATCTTACCTTCATATTGAATTTATTTTTAAATTTACCTCAGTCAATGTCACTTTTAAGAAAAAAAAAAGTGAAGACCTACATTTTATTAAATAAAATTAAATGTTTAAAATAATGATCTTTCCATTCTTCTTCAGCTTATAACTTTCTTGAATGGAGTATTCCAATGTAAAGGGATCTTAGAAGCAAAAAAAACTAATTTTTAGATATCAAAAACCTATAGCACACAAATATTATAAGACGTATTAAGTTTAATGGTATTATCCAGTTCCTTTTTATGATAAGATTCAGAATGTTTCTTAATGTTAAAGTTATATGTTCTTTGATCATTGACCATCGAAGAGGCAATCAGAATATTCTGTTATTTAGAACTTTCCTATTGTATGAAGTTGACATCTTCTTCTCCAGGTTATTCCACTACTAATTGAAATTTTATTCAAATTTCTATAGATGCAATATACATAAATACTTTAGACATTTAGTAAGAATATGAAATTACATTAGAACAATAATATTCCAACCTATGACAAGTGGTATTTACCAATGATGCATTCTTCTTATTTTTTTTTTTATCTTCTTAAAATATTTAATTTAATATATGAATGGTTTTTGAGTAAATTTGTTTTTTTAGAATACTGGTTATGAATGATCTTATGAGTTTCTTTAATTAATGAGCAAAAAATAGATATAATTTCATTCTGAAATTATGATTAATATTAATTAAGAGTAATTTATTTACTCTTTTTATTGAGTGACATTAAAATTCTTTATAATGAAAATTTTATATCAATAAGAAAATTTGTTCAAACTATTGATCCACCTTTTAATATGTTCTGATTTCGAACACAGCAAAATGATTAAGTGTAGTATCTAGTACATTGGCAAATGATAGGAATAATTTCTAAATTATTTGATCCAGTTTTTATAGTGGGATTGACTTCTGGTAGCATGTATTGAATATACTATATGCTTTTCATGTTTTCCAATTCTATTATTAATTATTATAATTAATAATTAGATTCTAAAAATTTATTTTCTTTGTGTTTAGTTGCTAGGATGCGATGTTGGCCTAAGGTTGTTTCCATATTTACATCCTGGTTAATGAAAATAATTAATTTAAACAATTATTTTATATAATAAATAAAAAAAATCATCTTAATGTTTTAATTTTATTAAAACACATATTTATTTAATATATATGTAGTATAAAAATATGATGTATCTATTAATCATGTATACATTTGTGAGAAGTTTATGTATTATCACAATCTGTATGTGAGAAGTTTACGTACTCTCACAATATATATATATGTGTGACATTTAAAACAATTTATGATATGCAATGAGTTCTTTTCATTGAGAAATTTGTTCAGCAGTCAAAGAATCTTATTTAAAGTTTTTAGAAAATTCCCATCCATAGACATAGAAATCCTTTACACAGAAGCAACTGCCAGTATTTTGATGAAATCTTATTCACCCTTGAAAAAAGATTTTAAAAAAAGCTTGTATTGTTTGTTTTTTGGCTAAGTGATTTTTTTTTTTTTTTTAAATATTAGAGGAAGAAAAAAGAGATAAAGTACTAGGCCTCCATAGACTGGAATATGTTGAGTTTTTTGATGCAGATGAATTTTAACAGATTTTTTTATAATTCTTAATCAGATTTTTCTTCAGAATACAGTAATAAATGAGATTTTATCAAAACATTGGCAACCTATTTATACAGAGAGAATTTATGTGTCTATGGGTGGAAATAATTTTTAAGACTTTAAATAGGATTTTTTGACTCCTAAACAGAACTTTTAATGTGGAAGACTGATACATAGTATGTCCCAAAAATTTCTTTAATCTCATTTTTAATTATAAACAACTTTATTATAATATATATAAATAGCAAGTGACTTTAACAAATTAATACATAAATAATCTCACTGAATGCCATGGAATAAAATATAGCACCAAATAAGTATTGAATATATAAATCAGAACACAAAAGCATCCTTTAATAAACTCACTTGAATAACATGTTAAATATACTTATCAACTGTTATCCTATAAACAATGGTAATATAACGATCACAAGTCTAGTTTAAGAAATTACACTTATTCATTTTTGATAAATGTTGAAGCAATATTAAACATAAAATAAATAAGTAATCCAAGTATTTGTAAATATTGTTTTAAGTAAGAATGATAAGAAAAAATATACTACTGGAGAATATTATATATTGTTTAAATTATAAGTAAACATAAGCATCAAATAATTATAGCATCAGATAAAGTAATAAAAATACATTTGTCATGTCAAAGAATTAACTATAAAAGGCAACAAAAAAAACTAGAGCAAAAAAATTAACAAAAATCCATACATAAATTAGTGACATTATATTATGAAATATCAATAAGTATAATTACAACTCAAAATAACTTAACTACTCTTTGCTCCACAAGCAAAAGAACCATTACGTTTGAAATTAACATTATCAGAATTTTAAAAATGTAAACAAAGAAAAAAGTGATTACATTTATCAATTCAATATACTATCAAGTTTCAAAGATGAATTTTCGATTGGCATTTTATTATTGGTTGCAAATATATTGACTATTTTTATAAATGAAAAATAACATTTTATTATTAACCTTCTGTATTAGGATTCACGTGAGGGTTTGTTCCCCTTGATTTATTAACATGACAAATCTGTTTGTAATGCACTAATCCTTCTTTAACTTCTTTTGACGTTAGTTTATTTCTATGCTTATACACTATAAAATGCTTCTTCAAAAGATAACTTTTTTTATCATTAATTTTATTTAAAAAATATTCTTCACTTATGAATGACTTTTTAATTTTTAACTATTTCAAAAGTATTTTATAAGTTTACATTATTTTTCTTATTAATTTTATTATTTTTGTTCATTATACTCATTAATAATTAATTTTTAAACATTATTTTCTTTTTGCTCTGAATATTATGAGGTATTCAATTTTATTAATTACTTTTGTCCAACTGGTTAGCAATACACATTTTTTTTAAAAAAAAATCTCATAAGCTGAGCACTGATTGTATATATGTGTGGAGATGATAATCTGGACCAACTAACAAGTGCTGGTTTAGCATGAAATACATATATTGGTGATTATTTATCTTTTTGACATGTGTGATCAAGTAAGTCAACAGTATGAGATAGTGTGGATAGTGAAGGGTCATGTGAAAGTCTGAGTTCAAGCCTTCTATATATTACATATTGGAGTGCAGGTATGAAAAAGGCTGTACTGTAGAAAAAATTCATTTATTGAAGCCTGCCCATCCCTTGTATATGTATGTAAATGGATTATGTCCTGTACATGAGGGGTCAGAGTGACTTATGGTTAATATGGGTAAGATGAGAAGGTTGATATCAATGTAGGCTTTGAGCATTCCATCATCATATTTTCAATGAAATGGATGACTGAAGAGTTGTGCGGTGGAGTGGATTGAATTCTGTCCACTAACATATGAAGATCGGCTATCTTAATATAAGCTGAGCATTGATTGCATATATGTGTGGAGATGATAATCTGAACCAACTGATGAGTGCTGGTTTGGCATGAAATATATATATTGATGATTATTTATCTTTTTGACATGTCAGTGATCAAGTGTGTCAACAATGTGAAATAGCATGGTTTAAGTTGAGGGTCATGTGAAAGTCTGAATTCAAATCCCTATATATTACATATTGGAGTGCAGGTATAAGAAGCCTGTACTGTAGAAAAAAATCATATATTAAAATATAGTGTTGTAAGGTCTGCTCATCCTTCATATATGTATGTAAATGGATTATGTCCTATACATGAGGGGTCAGAGTATCTTATGATCAACATGAGTAGAATAAAAAGGTTGGCACCAATGTGGGGTTTTGAGGGTTCTATCATCAGATTTTCAATGAAATGGATGACGGAAGAGTTGTGGAGTGGAGTGGATTGAGGCCTGTCCATTAAAGTATGAAGATTGGCTATCTTAATATAAGCTGAGTGTTAATTGTATATATGTGTGGAGATAATCTGGACCAACTGATGAGTGCTGATTTAGCATGAAATACATATATTGGTGATTATCTTTTCAACATGTATGTGATCAAGTGGGTCAGTAGTATGAGTTAGCATGGATAGTTGAGGGGTATGTGAAAGTCTGAGTTCAAACCCCCTATATATTACATACTGGAGTGCAGGTATAAAAAAGCCTGTACTGTAGAATTATGATTAAATACAATTAAATAGATTCTAAAGAATAATTATTTGTAGTTAATAATGTTTAAGGTCTTGGCATAACTGATAAAAATAATTCTCTAAAAACATGTTTGTGAATCTTGCATTACAATGCTTTATAATTCAGAAGTTGGTTATGAAATAACTAATATTATACTTTATAATAAGCTTGATAGATCACACCTCAGTAGTTTCATTTACATATGAATGAGATTATTAATTCCATCTTACTTATTTAAAATATCATATAGAAAATATATAAAATTATTCATAGCATTTTTAAAGACAAAAATACTTCATAATAGGGTGAATAAAAACTGATTATGGAAAAAATATATGAAAATATGTTTTGGTTGTTAAGAAGGATTAAAGTTCTTTACAATTACAGCAGTCACAAGTTAGTCATATTTGTTTTATTTTACATCTGCTTTGATAACATATGGTCATAAATAATTAGAAATTTGTTTGGAAACAAATTCCATAAGATATGTAGAAAATAATTGAACTTTTTAATTTTTCATAACATACCAATTCATTTTATACAGGCATTACACACTTCTCTATGTGTCTACATTAAAAAAAATGTTTCTAAGTTCAATCCTACTTTCAGAGCTATGATAGACAACAGTTTATAACCTATGTGCAGGAAGAAGTCTCAACTTATTGGATAAGATTATGCCAATGCAGTGTCAGAACTAGCCATAAAACACATGCATGAAACAGATATAGGTGATGTGTGTGAACATAAAACATGTTACAAATCTTGAAATATCACTAACCAATTACTCTCATTACACATGCATTATACCAAAAATTCCACTTCATCAGATGGTTTGGATACCTGAACATCTATACAGAAATGGTATTTGGACTTTTTGTTTATATAACTAATTATAAGTAATTTAATTTAGTGAACTGACTACATTTAAAAAGACGTGGGAGATTACAAGTTTGTGAATTATATTTTGAAGAGAAATTATAGTCTGAGTGTTATAGTCCTCTCTTCCCTCAGAAGTAGACTATTCCAGATTTCATCTTTATCTGATCTGATTAAGCATTGTTTGCTTCTGGCCAATAGACTGATATATGGCTAAACATATAGCCAATGATTAATACTGGCCAATAAGCAAAGATGCTCACTGAATCCAAATGTTTTCAGTAAGGTCAGGCATCTGGCTATAAATAACCAGCCTTTTGTGAGAACGGGGGAGAACGTCTGTATAATCTACAAAGACAGTATGCATTCTCTCAGGGAAGCCCTGCTAACCTGAATAACAGTAACCATTCCCACTAACAGCAATACGCTATTTGTCTACACAGCTAGGCAAGTCCACAGAGAGACCAGACGCTGCTAAGACTACTGTTGACTCAAAGCAAGCTGTCTTGTACAGATGGAAGTCATACCCCCTACCTATGAGGCAAGCTATCAGGTGTAGCGGGAAACTGTAGGACCACAAGACGCAGAACCAGAGTTTACGTTAATCTATAATATATGGTATTGTACATATTCTCTTGTATTATATATATTTGTAGATATAATAAAGATTATATTAATTGTAACTCGGATATTTGTATTATTTTTCTGGAAGTTGGGTCTGTAATCCAGACTAAACACAACACTAAGAAATCTTTGTATATATCTATCCATAAAGTTTTTTAAAGAAACTGATAAACTTGAGGAAAATATTATAAATATATTGATTAATATATATAAACTTGACATTTAACTTTCTATTTTACTAAACTGCCATAAGTCAGGAGCTTATAACATGTTCTTGGTAAAATTATTTTAACAGTTTTAAAATCATTTTAACAGTTTAAGGTTATATGTATACATAAACGAAATGTTTGATTTAAAAAGGTTTTTTTTAATGCTATCCTCGATTATCTAACGGAATCAAACATAAAATTAAAATATAATCTTTTTAAATAGTAATAATAACAAGTCAGTAGATAATATCAGAGCGAAAAATAAGTCAGCTAATAGCTAAAGGCAATTTAAAAGTTAAAACAATAATCTAGTTTTAAATCAGACAACGCAAAGAATGACGTGAAGACAAATATACCAAAGATGTTAAAAATAATCTATAAAGAAAATAATCCCACTATAAAAAAAGCCAATGACATCTTTATTAAAATACGAAAACATAAAAAGTTAAGATCAAAAGCATTTTCAAAATAAAAATATTTTGAAGGAGCAAAATTAAAAGAATTTATGAATAAGATAATCAATACAGTTTATTCTAGTAGATTATACTATGAAAAATGCAGTCTAAAAATACAGAATTGTCTTGCATTGGTGGTCGAGAGGTCAGCGCGACTGCCTTGCACTTGCAGGCAGTTGCCCGGGTTGCGGGTTCGCGTCCCGGCCGATGCTATGACACTTAAAAATACAGAATTGATCAAATTAATCCAGAAGAATGTTGAATCAGATTGCACAAAAAACTAATCCACTGATTTTTTCATACGTCATAGCAAAACTAATCCACTGATTTGTTGATGTAATATATAATATTCGCCAGAATTGGTTATTGCTCCCTCTAAAACAAAATTACTGTTTTTCAAAAAATATTTTTTATATGGTATTTCATCATACTTTTAAAAACAATATTAACGTTAAAAAAAGAAAAGATAGTAGCACAAATACTCTATAGAATTATATTGTATTAAATGTCAATTACAGTAATAATAAAAAATATGATTTTTTTAAAAAATTATTTTGAGATGAAATATGTAAAATACTGCATTTTGATAGATTTTGTTATGATTACTTCCCAAATCCCCTCAGAAAAAGTAAGTAAAATTTTTAACAATCCATCTAAAATCTCCCAAATAATAAATGAAAATTTACAATTCTAAATATTGTTGAATATACCTGACAATAAAATATATTAAACAAATCCCTGAGCAAGATAACAGAAAATGAACTGATACCACTAGTTATATCACTCATCTAAATTATATAAATTACCACATGAAATCTGTAATACTTCAGAAAAAGATGATTGTAAACATTACAAATATTAGAAGACTAAATACATATATGAAAACAATGTTGAATTAATAGTATTCACTCTTTCTATAGTGTTTTAGGTTTGATTTGTTACAATATCTAAAAATGGATACTGCAAAATTTGTACTAAACTGTTGTCAATATAATATTATGAGCTAAATTTATTATTAGTTATAATAATGTATACATTCTTGATCAGAATGCAATCAGCCTTTGACATGCACTGTATTGTATAATCATGTTACTAACTCACCAATGTAAGGTGAGCATCCAGTATACTCTCAAACCCAGATACAAAATTCTTTTGAAAAATAAGAATAGCTATCTTATATTTGTACCTAAATGCAATTCATAGATCAATCTAAAACATTTTTCTGGGTTTAACTATAAATTAATAATGTAATGGGCATAAAGTTATGAATCTATCATTCCAAAATGCTTTAGATTGGCCTATACATTTGCATTTAGTTACAAAGAAAAGATGGCCATTCTTCTGTTTTAAAAGTCTATCTTGTGTTTAGGTTTGAGAGTGACCTATATATTCACTATAACATTGGTGAGTTAATAACATTTTTTAGCAGCATATGTCGAAGGCTAATTACATTCTGATTAAGAATTACTAATGAAAACTGCATTTGTCAATTATGTTATTATTAAATTGATTCTAATATCACTTCATAAATTTGAAATTTTCACTGGGTTTAACTATAACTTATTAAAGTAATGGACATAAAATTATGAAGATTAAATCCTCACGTTCTCATTCTGAAATGATTCAGATTAGTCTATATGATTGCATTTAGGTACAAAGGTAAGAGGGCCATGTTCTCATTCTGAAATGATTCAGATTAGTCTATATGATTGCATTTAGGTACAAAGGTAAGAAGGCCATTTTTTTCAGAAGTCTATCTTGAGTTTGGGTTTGAGAGTGTGCTGTATACTCACTATAGCATTGGTGAGTTATTGGACACTTTAGATCTTCTTGGATGCATTAAAAGTAACCTGTAAACCTAAAAAATAAAATAATTCTATTAAATTTGTGTATGATATTATTTTGAGTGAATATTATGATGTTTAAAAAGATAGAGGGAATATTGTGAACATCTCTTGACTAATAATACAGGAATTGCGATCGCCCACTAATTGGTCATTTTTATCTATGTATTGATTTAGATTTGAATAAAAGTGTTCATATTATTAAAATTAAAATTGATTTTTATGATTATAAAGTGAAAAATTAGAAGTTGCTGGAAACAACACATAGAGACTTTGTAAAATGTGTTGGTATATTGATTTAATAATTAATAAAATTCTTTAAGAAGGTGTGATTAATAAAATTGTGATGCCTATCATAAGGATGATGCTATTGTTTATTTTATAGAATTAAATGAAGTAAAAAAAGACTGGTGATTACAATGGAATTTCATTGTTTTCCATTACAGCATCCAGCAGTCATAAATACTTCAGAAATTCAATATAATTTAAGAGAATCAAGAATAGAACAAATACAAAAATGTGATAGAAGCAAAAGGTGATCTGTTTACAACTTTTATTGAAATCAACTGCATTAGATTCAATAAATCAAAAAACTCTGTGGTAATATTTGACATCAGTTGTTTGTTCACTAAAGTTTATTTTTATTATCCAGCTTCTATATGATAGAATAAAAAGGAGCTATTACTTCTGGTATTAGGTCTGAGTTTTTTAAATTGGAAAATTAGTATTAAATGAGATTGTCTACTATATATATATATATATATATATATAGTAGACAATCTCATTTATATGTTAAAAGCAAAAATTAGTATTAAATGAGATTATATGTTAAAAGCAAAAACAAAATTTTATTTTTTGGGCTTCAAGATTTATGTATACTGATGACTGTGTTATTATTTCCATTTCAAAAACATGATTTACAGAATAGTTTGAATGGAACTTATAAACATTTTGGTTTAGTAATTAATATTTAAAAGTTCAAATTTTTTATTAACAAGTGGTGAAAAAAATCTCCAACAACTAGTAGTTTTAATGGTTATCAACTGTAAAATGTATACCACTATAAATATCTAAATCATTGATGCATATGATTTTATATACGATGTGTACTTGTTAATGGGTGATTACATTATGTTGTAATGATCAAAAATGCACAACTAACATGAAAATTACCCAAGGGTAATTTGCATGTAGCTTCACATGCTGTCACTTGATGACAAACTTTTTTTATACCCCCTAGACTCAGATGCAAGATATTCTTATCATATTTTAATTACCATTATTGATTGCAATAAATGACAGATGCTAGAATAATGAGAAATTACTATTTATATACACAATCACAAAACAAATGATATAATTGATTAGAAATCCTCAGGAAACATCAGTCTATTTGTTTTTTATTCAGTATTGATATTAGAATAATAACACTCGGTGATCTTTTGTTTTATTTAATGGCCTTAGTAGTTAAATGAAAAATTAATGATTAGATATTCATTGCTTTATTATGCACAGACAATGTATGGCCCTATGCATTTTAACAGTCCTTGAGTAAATCCAGACTTGCTGCACAGTCTAACTGTAACTACTAGTATTTATTAATAAAACCCAATTTTAAGACTTAATATTATAAGCATTAGGATAATCTAAAAATCATTTAATAAACTATACCAGTAAAAGAACTAGACTAATATAAATCCTTTCAGGCAATAGTGCTTGGAAAACAAATACTAAAGGAGCTCAAATAAGGGAAACTAAATATCATGTGAACCTCTATTTTAATACTAATCAAATATCACCAAATCTATGAGTAATTTCTGTGAAGATAATTTGCTTAAAACTGGAAACCTTTATAACTATAAAAAAACAATCTTTCATAAATTATTTAACCTGTTTATGCAGCCCTTTATTTTATCTAGAGACCATTAATCCACATTATTTACATTAATGATCAAATAAGGCTAGTGTAAATGATCATTAACTCTTACTTTAAAATAATTAACAGAATAATACTAAAAATGTTTAGCGAATCATTGGCCAATTGTTTTGTTATAAATATTTCGATACAAAATATTTTATTTTGTTATAAATATTTCACACAAATGTGATCTGGTCAAAATCTTGCTTGGACGTACCCTTTCTGAATTTTTTGAAAGTTCCATGTTGAGTAGGGAAGTACATCATATCACATCAAAAATATAATGTTACGGGTCTTGCTGGCATCAAAATTAATTTTTTATATCTTTATATATTAATGTATGTTAGGATATCTACAAAATCAAATTTGTTTATTTGTTATTTAGTTGATGATGTGGAATATATGTATATAAATGAGAAGTTGGATGATAAAAATTAAAATAAGTTCAAAACAATTTCTTCTTCAGATTTTACTTTCACCCTGCTATGTAAGGCAGAACCTGTTTTGTAAATAAATTAGACAAGTTATATTTATTATATATGTATACTTAATCAAACCAGATATGTATTAATTAATTACACATTAGAAGGTCAATAGTTATATACATGTCTGCTAATTTAATATTTGGATTAGAGAGATACCGTGTGATCTTTTTCATCGATTTATAGATTCAATAAGAATCAGATCTATGTGCATAAATAATTTAATGCTGATAGATATTAATAAGTACTCACGCTAAGAATAAAATGCTGGTATAATACCCAAATCTAAATTAATTCAATGTTTTTAAGGAAAAAGGGTTTTTAGTCATTTCATAATGGATTGTTTTTTTTTTGTAGCATAGTAACATATGGGATGGTATACCTATATATTAATGTTAATAAGGTTGTTTGATTGTATCTGCAATACTGTGTAGTACTTGGTATCATGTGTCTACATTCTTTTATTGCTTTCCAAAGTACTTCATTGTTCAATCCTTAAATACTGGAGATGCCCAGAGTGAACTCCTCCTAAATGAGCAAACCAAAGAAATGGACATAAGCTACCAAATCATGTCTCATTTCTGAACCTAGCTCACACTAAGGCTTTCAAAATGAATGAGATTCTGGAGCTGTTGAAGCAGGTCTCCTTTCAAAGAGAACACTTTTGCTGACAGGAACAGGTCTTGCATCTGAACTGCAAGATGATTTTGGACATCTCCAGTCTCATATTTCACCACACACACACATCTCTTGGTATGTAGGTGTATGTTGTTGTCCTGTAAAAACATTACTGTTTCAGCTTCTGTGAATAGCAGTTGGCACAATTTGAACAGCTCAGTTTTGCAGTCAGCCATTTTATTTGTCACAATCATGTTCTCATGCAAATGTGAGCTGGTCAAAATCTTGCTTGGACATACCCTTTATGAATTTTTTGACAGTTTCATGTTGAGTAGGGAAGTGTGGTAACAGGTTTACAATTGTTAGGAGGTAATAGTAAGTCAGATGATTTGTAAGCTAATTATTTTGACATGCATATTTGAAGAGTTGTGGCAGGCTGAAGTTTAGACACCTTCAGACAATATTACAATGAACTTTGAACTGTGAGCATTGAAATAAAAGGCATAACACAAAGGAGCAAGCTGGCCACCAGAATGGCATGCAAAACAGCTTTTTTCTATGCTTTTGCATAGAAATAAGGCCAGCAGCAGCTGCATAAATGGCATATAATGCCATCAAGTTGCTGACAAGAGCTAATAAAACAGTACCAATATTTTTTTTAATATTACTCCAATTGAATCATGACACATCTAATAAAATTAAGCAATCTATGACCATTCTGATTTTTAAATATTTATTCTTAGATAAAAAAAAATCAGAACAAAATTTCAGTAGAAATGAATATTCAGTAGAAATGAAATATACAGATATATGTGATTAAATATCTAATGTTAGTGAAATAAAGTCATAATAATACATAAAGTTCATACAGATTACCCTTTTCATCATTAATTTAATAGTTCAACTTCTGAATTCAGGTAGCTGTAGACTTTTTGTGGCACAGTAGGTATACACAGTAGGTATACATAGCTTTTGAGATCATTCTTGCTGATTAGAACATTTCTATTTTTTTCAATGGGCAACATTTGATGGTGTTTTTATCACTGAATGATGGCTGGTATCTTCTCCAAAGCTATAGACACTCTTGAAATTAGGCAGCATATAGTTTGCATGTAATCTGGACACAATGATCAGTGTAATGGTTATTTTGTACATTGTAGCAACTTCTCTACTCCGTGATGGAACTAAGTTCACATTGTTCTGGATTGGCCAGAGTGTAGCAGACGCTAGGCTTTTCTGTCATAATATTTTAAAACTGTTTATGACAGTCAAGAAAGAATGAATGAATGAATGAAGAATCAAAGCATAAGCATAATAATCAATCTTCTGAGAGACCATAGTTCACTGAGCTGCCATACCTATTTTCATCATGGTTCGATTTCAAGATCCATCCATTGGCTGTAGATTAGTCCTAACTTTGCTGTGATCCATGGCATATTGACCACGGACTTTACAAAAATTAGCTTTGAAAAGAGTTTATAACAAAATAAAAGCCAATATTTTTAGTAAACAATATACGATATTTATCTCTTAATTAGCCAATCTGTTTACCTAGAATTTAATTATTTTTATAAAAATAATGTTATTTCCACCCATTTTATTATAAGATATTTGCAACTGTTAATTAATAAAATATTTTGTTTTAAATTATTTAAATCGATTTAGATTCAATGAGGCCATATACATTTTATCAGTGCTTATGTTTATATATATACTTTCTGCCTAACAAAATGTTAAAAAATCTTTAATTTAAAAATACCTAACGATTTTTTTTAAAACTATATACGGAAATGCATATATATATATCGCTTCAATATATGTATAAACATGTAATTAAACAACTTTAACTTTAAATAACTTTTTAGTAGAAAATAGCTTCTCTAACAATTTCCTACATAATATTGAAAGGTAAACTTATTATTCATAAAGTTTACTATCTGAAATGTAATTAAAGTCTTTAGCAATTTTTCATTCTTATTTTAACCTATAGTTAGCAATAGCTAACACCCATTTACTAAACAATATCTAATGGCTATCAAGATTTGATATCAGTTGTCTAGAAAAATCAAAAAATATTTAGCCTGAAATGTGAAAAAAAAAAAAAATTTACACAGCTAAAATTCAAACACCAGGTTATGAGCATAGTATATAAGTATAATGATTATTATGCTATAAGGTAATTTATAAATGTATATAATGTGTTTTAATTGTAAATAATATATTATCAGAAAATAGAATTAAAACTGTTTGGAAAACATTTATTTGAAGATATATTAAGAGTATTTTTAATAACGTGTTGTAACATAAATTATTCTCTTATTTTCATTTAATATGATGATAACGGTATGATTTTCTAAGGATAAAATATTAATGTTAATGTCAATAATTGTGATTTTTATACCATAGGTGTAGAAAACTCAGTTATAAATGACATTGAAAATAGGGATATATTTTTATTTTAAATATTATGTAAGGCCATGTATTAATCACAATTTAAATAGAATAAAATAATTTTATAAAATAAGAGTATTTATAAAAAAATATTTAAAAAATGTTTTAAATGGCAGGAGCCATAGTATATTTAATAAGGTTAGTTAAAAATTTTAAATATTTTATTTATAAATTTCTCTGAATTTATGATTGTTTGCCCAGAGATGTCTTTCTCTTACAGCATTAGAATGGCAGAGATAAATGTAATGCAAAATAGTAAAGATGTATTTTTTCTTCCCATGTTGATATTAAGATGGATTAATGAGATTGCTACTAATAGTTAAAAGGAAGACATTCAAGAATTTTAAGTGCATTGTATTTCAATGAATAAATACATAGTATAATGTGCAAAATCAAACCTCTATGAGTAATGATTGCAATATAATGTTCAAAATAAAAACAAATTATTTAAAAGATTTATTACCTGGGAATTCATAAGAAGTTAGAGCAGTGGAGATATACCACAACTGAATCTATACAAGGATCTTAAATCCTGTGATTGATACTCTACCATTACATTAAACCATATAGATTAATGTTTAAAGTGATGAGTATTATTATTACATATTATAGGTAACTGCTTTACAGAAATAGGAATAAAAATGAGTAGAGATAAATAAATCTCCAATCACAATTTCTTGACATATTATTACTTCATTACTAAAACACAAAATAATTGAACACATTGGTAATCATCAACCATTATCAATCCTCTGCAGGATGAAGGTCTCTTTAAGTTCAATCCATCTGCTCTGATCTTTAACTTCTTTTCTCCACATTACCCCTGCACACTTTCTTATTTCATACATGTTGTTTCTTTCTGGGTCTTTTACAAACTCTTTGGATACAATTTAACATTTTAATTGTCCATGTATTATAATCTCTTCTAGCAATAGGTTGAACCCAACTCCACTTCAGTCTTTTAATTTTTTCAATGAGGTCAGTAACACCTGTTTGTTCTCTTATCCATATATTGTGTTTTTGATCTGTTCTTGTTACTCCCAACATGCATCTCTCCATAGTTCTTTGACTGGTCTGAAGTCTCTGTATTGCTCTTTTATTAAGTGTCCAAGTCTCAGATCCATAAGTAAGAACTGGTAAAACACATTTATTAAAAACCTTTCTTTTCAAACACATAGGCATATTTCCTTTTAGTATCAAGTTATTTCTACCAAAAGCACTCCAACCAAGTTTAATTCTATGATTAATTAATTCCATTATGTTTCCATCTGTATTAATAATCTTATCAAGGTATTTGTAACTGTTAACTTTTAACTCATCTTAATTGATCTTTATTTTCATATTTTGTGAAAATCTATTAAACATTACTTTAGTCTTTTTAATATTTATCTTTAGTCCTACTTTTCTACTTTCATCTGATAACTCTTGCAACATTTTCTGCAGCTCTAAAGCATTATTTGCAAAAAAAACTACATCATCTGCAAAATCTAAATGACTTAAATAATCTCCATTTACTTTCACTCCTTTAGCTTCTTATTTTAATTTACAAAATACTTTTTGCAGCACTATTGAAATTTTTTCTGGAGATATGGAGTCACCCTAGTCTTACACCCTTCTCAATGTTGACTTTTCCAGTATCATTATGTAATCTAATTGTTGCTGTTGCATTTTTATAAATATTCTTTAAAATATGACAATACCCTTGATCTATACCTTGATGATCCAATTCTTTAATCACTGAAGAAATGTTTATAGAATCAAATGCCTTTTCATAATCTACAAATCCAAAGCATAATGGCAACTCGTATTCATTTGTCCTTTCTATAACTTCTCTCAATAACTGGATATGATCTACTGTACTAAAACCACTTTTAAATCCATCTTGTTCTCTTTGTTGGTGGATATCCAATGTTATTTGTAGATGAATTGCCCAGAATTTTAAATGAAGAAGTGAGACATGCAATTAAATGTATGAAGAAAAGAAAAGCTCCAAGTAATCATGGAATTATAATTGATATATTAAAAGAAGCAGGTGAAGAAATATTTTTTTTACCAAAATTATATACCAAATGTCTAAATGATAAAGATGTACCAGATGATTGGAAGAATGCAGTATTAATATTAATATTTAAAAAAGGTGATAAAGAAGATATTAGGAATTAGAGACCTATCAGTCTTTTATCAGTTTTACACAAAAATTTTACTAAGATAATTACAACTCGTCTACAGAGAACATTAGATTGAACACATTAATATTAATTAATTTTAGATATGTGTTTAAATTTTATAAAATATAAACAAAACAGCCACATTTATTGAGAACGATACTCAATACCACTTCAGATATTTATTTTCTGTTTTTGTTAAACTAATTATTTTATTAACATGCTATTACTTGACTGATTTTTTTGTTAAAAATTGTTAATAAAATTGTGTTATTAAATTAGCAAGTATTTCCTGGGTCTATTCACCTCATCTTATACTCTGCACATCTGATGTGCTTATTACATGAGCTAGAATAACAGAATGATAGAAATTCAGTACGGGGAATACATACCATATCGTCCACGATGATTATTCTGACTAATTCTAATATTTGCAAGTTCAAATGTCCAATTTGATTATTCCTGCTCATATCCATATTTTGTTGGGATCTATAAGCCACAATAAATAGATGAATTTGTATATACAAATTCCATATAATTCACAGTGCCGTTATACTAACATTTGAGCTGGGTTGCATCGGTCGTCACGTAAACACACACACACACACACATATATATATATGTTTTAAACTGTTTTAAAATGCTGGCATTTGATAACTTGGCACTTATATTTATTAAGATTTGGAATAAAATAATAACTTGTTTAATTTTTAATTTTAAAATATTATACTAGACTTAGTTTTAAGTATTGTATTTAACAATAGATGACACTAAATGACTGGTTTTTAAAACAATTTTATAGCTTGCATACTTAAGAATAAATTAGCAAACCAATATTATATATATATTCAACATTAAGAATATACTACTTAAAGAGAACAAATGAAAATAAAAGTTGAATACAAGTGTCAAAGTTAATTATGTATTTATGATATTATTAGTTATAGAATTATTTTAAATGATAATAGATTATCGATTAAATAAAATTAGAAGTAAAAAAAAATAGAATATACTGCTTTACCACTTCCAAAAATAAAAACGTAAAACAAAAACCCCTCTGAACATTTATAATTTGAAATATTAACAATAACAATCGAAAAAATTGTTACCATAGTGACCAAAAACTTAAACAGTAATCAAAGTTATAATTTTTTTACGTAAAGAAAATAATGCGTCTTTTGTAATTTTTCTGTAAATATTTTGATTAAAAGTGACATCTCAAGAATCAAAATTAATTAAAATACAAGTATAGTGAGTGAGAATAATTTAACCTATAAAAATTAATAGAGAAATAAACTAACAAAAACAATATAAATTAAATTAGAAGCATAGATTTCTCCAATCATCATCATCATCAACCAATATCAATCCACTGCAGGATGAAGGTCTCTCCAAGTTCAATCCATCTTTTCCTATCTTTAGCTTCTCTTCTCCACATCACCCCTACACACTTTCTTATTTCATCCATCCATCTCACATGTGGTCTCTTTCTGGGTCTTTTACAATATCTTGGGATCCAGTTTAAAATTACAATTGTCCATCTATTATCCTCTCTTCTAACAATATGTCCAACCCAACTCCACTTCAGTCTTTTAATTTTTTCAATGAGGTCAGTAACACCTGTTTTTTCTCTTACCCATACACTGCGTTTTCGATCCCTTCTTGTTACTTCCAACATGCATCTCTCCATACTTCTTTGAGTGGTCTGAAGTCTCTGTATTGCTCTTCTATTAAGTGTCCAAGTCTCAGATCCATAAGTAAGAATTGGCAAAACACATTTATTAAAAACCTTCCTTTTCAAACACATAGGCATATTTCATTTTAGTATCAAGTTATTTTTACCAAAAGCACTCCAACCAAGTTTAATTCTATGATTAATTTCATCCATTATATTTCCATCTGTATTAATAATCTGACCAGGGTATTTGTAACTGTTAATTTCTTCTAACTCATCATAATCAATCTTTATTTTTATATTTTGAGAAAATCTATTAAACATTACTTTAGTCTTTTTAACATTGATCTTTAGTCCTACTTTCCTACTTTCATCTGATAACTCCTGAAACATTTCCTGTAGCTCTAAAGCATTATTTGCAAAAACAATACATCATCTGCAAAATCTAAAAGACTTAAATAATCTCCATTTACTTTCACACCTTTAGCTTCCCATTTTAATCCACAAAATACTTCTTGCAGCACTGCTGTAAAAAGTTTTGGAGATATGGAGTCACCCTGTCTTACACCCTTTTCAATGTTGATTTTCCTACTATCATTATGTAATCTAATTGTTGCTGTTGCATTTTTATAAATATTCTTTAAAATATGACAATATCCTGGATCTACACCTTGATGATTCAATGCTTTAATCACTGAAGAAATATTTATAGAATCAAATGCCTTTTCATAGTCTACAAATCCTAATCATAATGGCAACTCATATTCATTTGTCCTTTCTATAATTTCTCTCAATACCTGGATATGATCTACTGTACTAAAACCACTTTTAAATCCAGCTTGTTCTCTTGGTTGGTGGAAATACAGTGTTTTCTGTAGATGAGTTGTAATTATCTTAATAAAAATTTTGTATAAACCTGATAGACTCTGTAATTTCTAATATCTTCTTTATCACATTTTTTAAATATTAATATTAATACTGCATTCTTCCAATCATCTGGTACATCTTTATCATTTAGACATTTGGTATATAACTTTGCTAAAAAAAAAAATTTATTTCTTCACCTGCTTCTTTTAATATATCAATTATAATTCCATCATTTCCTGGAGCCTTTCCTTTTTTTCATAAATTTAATTGCATGTCTCACTTCCTCATTCAAAATTCTGGGCAATTCAGAAAATATAATAGGTATAGGAGGCACTTGTTCTTTATTACTATATAATTATTGATAGAAGTCTTCTACATATTTCATGATGTCATCTTTCTTTTTAGAAATAATGCCATCTTTTTTTCTTATTTACACTCTTTAGAATTTTATTCTCTTCTACAGCTTTCCTTGCTAGTTCACAATTATACTTTCTTATATCATTTCAACTTTTTTCTGTGCCATTTTACAAAATTCGAGATATTCAATCTTTTTTAATGCATCATTGTTGTATATCCTCATATTCCTTCTTTTCTTCATAAATTCTTTAGTCTCAGTAAAAATTTTATTGGTCAATTGCTGCTTTTTTCTACAAGCTATCTTCGTTACAGTTTTTAAAAGTGTATCGCTTATTTTCCTATTAATGTCATTCAAATCTGAATCATGTTCAAAATCTACTAATACTTGAAACCGATTTGTAAGTTCTAATTTAAATTCATTAGAATGTTTCTGAAGATTAGGAATAGCAACTGTAAATATTGTTTTTCTTAATAATTTTTGTCTCTCTAGTTTTGCATTAACATGTATCTTACATCTTACTAATCAATAATCACTTCCTGTGTTAAATTTATTAAGAACATTACAATCTTGAAATATGTATTTTCTGTTAATCAAAATTTAATCCAATTCTGCTGTACCTTCATTTGGATGCTTCCATGTCCATTTCCTTTTAACATTTTTTTCAAAAAAAGAATTCATAATATAAAGTTTTTCTTTTTCTGCAAACTCCACAAGTCTATGTCCTCTCTCATTTCTATTACCATAACCAAAATTACCTACAGCAATTTCATCTTTCATTTGTTTATCAATTCTAGTATTAAAGTCTCCCATAATAATCTTAAAATGTTGTTTACTCTGATCAAAAATCTTTTGTACATCCATATAAAAATCTCCTATAACTTCATCACTGTGAGAACTTGTTGGGGCATAAACCTGATTTCTCCAATATGTTCTACTAATTTCAGTCACAAGCTATTGGTTTGTTTTTTTTTAATTTATAGTAGCTTATTTCTTTAATTTTTGTCTATCTTAATAATTTAAGCCTTGAATACTTTAAATGAATGTTTTTGCATACAATGTACCATATATGATAATGTTAAAACGTGCTTCTTGATAATCAATTCATTTTTTATCACATGATCACCATATTTTATGCTTACACAAGCTGTTCAAACAATATCACACTCTCCATGCAGTAGTGCTACCCAGTGCAAACTTTAGTAATCAATAAATATTGATTGATTAGACACTAGATAGAGATTTTATGCACAAATGTTTTTGCATACATTGATTACTAAGACCTGCACTGGGTGACATTACTATATGAAGAGTTTGCTGAGATATTCTTGACTTCGTTTAAGGAGAAGCCACAATACATCACATCACGTCACATCACAAATGATGTTAATTCGTTTTTATTTAAATTAGAGCACTGATTTTTTTTTTTATCGATATTATAATTTTCTGTTCCATCTTATAAAGCTATTATAACTACTTGTCTAAACAATAGAATATATAAACAGTGGCCATTATATGGGTATAATGCAAATAAATGCCTCGTAAAAGAAATGTCACAACCAGAACTGATTTTAATGCCCTATCATTTATTATTCATTGATTTCATACTATGATTAAACATTGGTATCTAGAATAAAAAATAAAATACTGTTGTTTTTTTATAGAAAAATGTTTCTGTATTATATTTTTTTAAATTTAAACACAAATAAAACTATAAATTGATCATAAAAATCTTTATTTCCTCCCTCAAAACAATATCAAACTAAGGTTATGAAAATGTTTTTGATCTAATTATATATTTTATAAATTTCTTATTTAGTCAATTATTTTTAACTGATTTAAATAAATCACAAGTTTCAATTTTTTTAATTAAACTTAAAAAATAATTAAACAATTTTTGGGGTTTAACTTTTAAGTTTAATTTTATAAATAATTCCAATTTTTTTAAATTGCATATAAAAAAGTTTATTATTTCTATTATTGGATTTAATCAATTTCCATTTCCCTAAGGCTTTAATTTATTGAAGCAATGTTGGCACAATCAAGAGATTCATGTAACTTGAAAAGAGTGAAAACTAAACCAGTAATAGAAATACAATAAGATAGACCTGCAAATAGAATAAGCTTCAGTAGAAAAACAAGACCAATGATTTCACAATGATCCTAATCTGAAAGACTGTGGGGCCAGACCTGATAATAACAAATAACTTCAGTATTTTCTACTAAGTTTTGTCTGAATGCTTTATTACTTAATAACAGAAATAGTCTTTAAATTTTAGAACATAAAATATTCACAGAATCTGAAATAAATAAAAGTTAATATAAATATTTAATTCATAATATCATATATTCAAAAATGAAATGAAAAAATATATGCGAGACTATGCAGAAACACTCTTATTGTAATGGGATAAATAAAAATAGATTTAACATGAAAATGCAGTTGTTAATAAGAGTTTTTAAAAAATGTTATGGAATAAAAATAAATAAATTATGACTCATAAAATTAACTAAGAGTCAAGATAATGATGTACTTTATTATATCCCATTTCATATAACATTTGAAATAGTGCATAAGATAAATTTGAATAGATTGTCACTATAATGCCAAAAACTATGAAGTTTATGCCAGTTGGTTTTAAAAAATTTTATAATAGGGAGAAATGATTAAATAATAGGACAGCATATAAGAATGGAGAAAGATGTGATGATTTGGAGCCATGCAGATTGAAACTAGCAAATACATTTGTCCATGTAAACATTCATATGATCAAAAGACTAACAAATTAAAATCAATAATAGATTATTCTAATATAAAAGCTGTCCAATTTTAATGTTCAAAATTTTAAAGTGAATAGCAGTGTAGTTTATTATGCTGATTATTATTTTATTATTTATCATGACTATTTTGAATGAGAATGGTGAATGTGGGATCCTATCTAAAAAAAATTCGGACTTTAGACAAATTAGATATCAATATATATTGTAAACTTATATTTTGGTACAAAATATATAGCTTGATGGAACTGATTAAAAATTTCACTCTTTTCTTCTATGCGACTTAATTACCATAGTTAGCATGTTATGTATACTTGATACTTGTATTCAAGTTGAGTCAATCATGAAATTATGTAATTTCATTTTTTTACTATTTTTTTCTTTGTATTGGTTTTGCCCTTTTCTAATCACTGAGTTGGACAAGCTGTGTTTAACCTAAAAAACCAACAGCATATTATATCAAATTTAGTAAGGTATAAATAATAATAGTAATCATTATTTGTTTTCTCTTTAACTAATCTTAAAGATTAACTTTAGTTTAGTTAAGATGATTTATTTAATTATATTGAATTAGTCAATAGAATATAATAAGCACATTTTTTTCTTTCATTTTTAACAGAAGTATGTAAATGAGGAGAAATGTAATTGGATAAAAAAGGAAGAGAACATTCAGAGAATTTTTTATTAACTGGGATAGAAACAAGAAATATGTAAAAAAAAATTATCGCTGTTAAACATATAACAAATATGAAAGCTATTCTTTAAAATTAAGGACAAAGAAAGAAATTAAATTACAATGTTCTTACATAGTTCAAATTTGGGATGTTTCTATGGGCTAATAGCAATATGAGTAGCTAAATTTAAACAAGTCTGTTTGAGCCTGCTAGCTGATTATCTTTAAAAATGTCTACAATTAAAATGTATTGGTATTATCAACTGGCACAATGGGAATAACAGTCTTTAAAGGTCAGTCAACCTGGAAATATTCTTTATTCTTTACAGACTCTATTAATCTTGGATATAATGCTCTATTTTATAATTTAAAATTATATAGTTCTATCATATATGGGCAGAGCGGAATTCTATAATAACATTTTTTCTGTTTGCATGCCAATGCTGGAATAGTAAAGCTTTAGTCATATCCCACTTTGGACTTATGTTAGAGATAATATTCTTGCTATGTGAGTTATCATCTTATTGTTAAAAAAATAATAATATAGTTGTTGAAAGAAAATAACAACTAAGCAGACAGTTATTTTAATACTATCACAGCAAGCATGGGATAACTATCTGCTTGGACAATCATTCCTAGTCTTCAACACTGATTAAATAAATTGAAAGTAATAAAATATTTTAACTTTGGAGTAACACCCAAATAGAAGTAAGGAGGTTTATTAATTTTGAGGGATAATATAATTATAAATAATGAAATTGATTAGCGTGGAGTGATGCTCTATATAGGTGTGACGTATTAAAAAAAAAAGACAAAAGGATCAGCCTCAAACTTTCATAAGGAGATTATTTAGGCAGAGTTGATATATTTTCACACATTACAGCATTATATATGTCCTATATTTTATAAATATCCCACATATTCAGAGAGACTACATGGGAATGAATTAGTTTATAAATATCCATGATGGGTGAAAATGAAAATGAATACAATCAAATTCGTAAAATTCTATATGCTGTAATTGAAAAACTATTTCATTTATATGTTGTACATTAAGTTTTATAAAAATACATTACTGACTTTATTGGTGAATATTTCAATATGTTATGTATTTTAGTTTAGTGTAGTTATTTGAATGAGTATGTATTTTATTTTGGTTTTTATTGTTATATTATCTTATATTTATATGAAATCTTATAGTATACATTATACTGTGTTTAAAACAATTATTTATCAATGTAAATTAATTGAAGTGAACATATGATATAAGATTGAAGAGAATTAATTATTAGGAACGGTACTTGCATAAAGGTTTAATGATTATTAACACATTTATAATGTGCACAACACCATATGGCTTAGTCCTGTATGTCTTTCCAGGGTTTTTGCTATGCATCATTCTTTCGCCCATGTTCTAGGCAGAGTTGGCCATTATCAAAGTTACTTTCCACACTAAAGTATTTATTTCATGTTATATCTTAATTCATGCTTGTAAGACTATAAGAATCTCCTAATTTACTAGTTTTATGGATGAGGGTGTGTTTTGTTTTGTCTCTTTTATTTGGAAAGTGAATGTCTGCACCATTTTTGTTATATGGCACTATTTTGTGCTGGTGATTCAATCTTCTGAATGATCTTTTGCAAATTTATTATGTTCTTTGTATTCATTTCTGCACTGAATGGATATTCCACAGAACATTCTGTAATGGTGCTTGTTTCTCAGATGATGGTTAGAAAATCCACAGGGCATTTAATGCTTTGTTATTCCTTTGCATGGATGAATACATCCATGGGAATACCATTGCTATTTGTTGTATAAATGTGCTTGGGCAGAGTCTCCATACATTATGATGTCAATGTTATTTCACTCATTTTTAGATTGATCCTGCATGTTTAGTTATCAGTTAAAAGGACATTTGATAAATTATTTTTATAATTTATTACATATCAATTTGTATGATATCTCAATCTGAGTTGAGATTCAAATTTTTTCTTTGATAAATTATCTCCCATGGCCGAATTTTGCATGTTTACCAATACTAGTTGTTGTTGTTGTTGTTGTTGTTATTATTATTATTATTATTATTATTATTATTATTATTATTATTATTATTATTATTATTATTATTATTATTATTATTATTATTATTATTATTATTATTATTATTATTAATATTAATTATTACTATTATTATTATAATAAATCTGGAGTGCATGTGCATGGGTTCTGGTATTGATATATTGAAGATATTACTGACTAGGTGTTTGAACCCATCCTCTCCCCTATAAAGGCTGAAATCAAATCCATTTGTGAGAAAACATTAAATTTTGTTTTGGAATTTATGTACATTATCCATGTATAAAAACAAGTATATGTGATGGTATTTATTTTGATCATTGTATTAATGAATTATTTATTGGTATTGATTGAGTCATAAATAAATATTAATTTTATAATTTAATGTAACTATACTATTGCTATTTGTCATACATAAAACCAGAAAATCCATCATATTAAATAAGTCAGATATTAGAATGCATATTGTCACTGATAATGCACACAAGGTTTATTGAAATTCTAGGAGTAATTACTAATTAATTCTTGGGTAATGAGTGATGTCCAAGGTATAGCAAATTCCCTTTACCTCTTTCATCACTTCAGCTTTGCTTTGTTAATTTTAGAATGTAACACAGAATTTGTTACTTCTATTGGTGTTTGTGATATTAGGACCTAAATTAATAAATAAATTTCCTAGTCAACATTATGATTGAACCTATTTTTTAATATTATAATTGATGCTTTATCTATTACAATAATAGACTTATTGCTATCGATTCAAGTTGGCATTTAAATTAATGATGAAAGAACCTAAAGTTCATGTTGCTTAAGTTTTATTGCAAAACAAATATCCAACATAAGTTTGCTGTATTAAAATTCTGAGTATATTCATCATGGTACAATGCTGGTTATAATTATTATCGTCTTGTTAAATGGTATGTATTTACCAAGTGATAGTTAATATTGATGTAATGGATCATATATTTAATTCTGGAAAAGTAATCTTTAGTAGTTTTATAGATCATACCATCTTTTTTACAGTTAGCCATAAAGTCTCATGTGAATAAAATCTCAGTTAAGGTTTTGAAATGTAGTTTTAAGATACATTCATTAGTGAGAATAGTTATTAAATGAATAGTCACATAATTTATTTTTAGGTGATTTAATATACCTTTATCTAATGTTGCTATGTGTTTTCACAGTGTACCTGGGCCACGACCAGATTTTTTTCATAACAGTATTGTGTTATATCATTCATTTTGCCTGTTACAGTCCAGGTGGATCTTTCCATTACAGTTTTTGACACCTTTCAACATGGGCCAATTTACTGATAAATCATGGGTGTGGGAAAAATTTATTTCAAACCATCATTGGGTTATAGTTTTGGCTTCCAATGTGCCTCACCATGACATGCTACTTCAACTTTGTTACTGATAAAATAGTTAGAATTGAGATCTTTAGATTTTTTTTAATTTTCAAAATTGCATGCTAAAATTTTATCAACTGTACAAATATTTATCATGTGACAGATGTTCTATAGCAATAATGAAATATTAAATATTTCTTTCAATTTATATTTCACCTCAAATTACTTACATGAATTTCTGGTGCCAACATATTTTATGATTGAATTGTGTGAGGCTAATATTATGGAGGGGTTATAAGTTGTTGTGATCACTGGTGGTGATTATAGTTGGGGTTTAGATTATTTTAATGTAGATGTGATATGTACCATCTGAGATATGTTGTTGGTGGTGATGATTTAGAGGTTGGTTGCCTTGAACAGATTTTAATTCATAATTGTTATTAATTATAGATATCATTGCAAAGGCGGGAGTCATGTTAAAGAACATTGTAATATAGTTGCTTTTACTAATAAAATCCCTAAAATGAATTATTTTGAAGAGATTAAGCATTCAGAAGGGACCCAAAGAGTTGCCAATCTTGTTCCAACAGCAGATTATGCTGATGTTTGAATGTATAGAGAGTGGATTTAATAAGATGTCTAGAAAATTAGATGAGCACTCTATGAAGTTTGAGGAATAATCTCACTCTCAGAAAGAGATGAATAAGAAGTTAGAGGAGCAATCTGAAAAGTTATATAATTTTGAAAATAAAATTACTGCTTTAAAGACTAAGATTGCTGAAGTTCAGTAGTTTGTGAAAGAGAAAATAGAAGCTGCCAGAGTGAAAACAGTGGAAGAATTTAACCAGAAATTTTAGTTTGGAAATAGTTGTAAAGCAGCCAAGGGTGAATCAGATGTTAATCTAGAGGAAATTAAGGCTAGATTCCTAGATTATAAGAAGTATTCAAAAATTCAGCTAAAAGAAATTGGAAATAATTTTATAATCCATGAGGAGAATGTAGATAGTAGAATGAAAAAGCTTGAAGCAGGAATAATAGACTCAAGGAATCATTTGACACAAATAATAGGGCAAATTAGTGAGATGATCTATAGAGTTCAGGAAGTGGAGTTCCAGTCAGACCACTTCATTAGTAAAATTACAGCACAAATAGAAATTAAGCTTCAAGATATTAATGAGAATCACTTAACTTTTGAAAAAATAATGTTCCATGAACAAATCTACAGTAGAAAGAAAGGCAGAGTTGGGAAAGATTAAGAATTACTGAATGAAACTATAAAAATTTAAAGAAGCTGCTCACATGACAATGGCAAAAAATCCCATAAGCCTACCTAGTGTGACTATACATAATGTATGGAAACCACTAATCAACTTTGCTCTAAGGAAAAAGTGGAGAAATCAGGAGGAACCTCATAGATAAGTATATGAAATTACTACATGCTGTTGCCTTTGGAAGGATGGCTCAGTTGGTTAGAGCATTACTGTAAAATTCAATAATCAAAAATCTAAAGACCCAAGTTCAAATCCCATGCTTGTCCTATCATTGGTCAGGCCAGCAACATCTGAAGAAGTGGGGAGAAAAATACATCTCAAAATGTTGTGCATATACTAACCTGTTTGCTGTGATATTACTAACAGTTGGTGCATATACTAACCTGTTTGCTGTGATATTACTAACAGTTGAATGCATTTGGAATATTTAAATAAAATTAAACTTTTCTAAAGACATTCAACACACATATTAGATGATGGAAATAGTCTAATATAAAAATAAAACTAGAATACCATCATCATAAACCTTCAGAAAAACACTAAGAATTCCATAATATTTGTATTTACCTGATAGAAAAAAATAAAATAGGTAAAAAAATCTTTTAGATATAAACTATTGCATCAAAAATTGTTTAAATGAGATTCATCTAAAATGTATAAATTAAGGAAAAAAATTAAACAACTTTTTTATTGTGGCCATACATTAAAAATAATATAAAAAGACCATTAAAATATAAAGTCAACATTTTATTCAACAACTATTCTATAGTTTTTTATATATTCAATAAGAAAAATAATAATATATTAGATATAAAAAGAATAGATATGATTTTGAATTGATTGGTTTCCATTCAACTCTTCTCAGCCATATTTTTCCATTGAAAATACTAACATTGTCTTTTTTTTAAATATTTTTGAAAAATTTATAATGTAAAAGAGGTTTTTTCAACTTATTTAAAAACCATGTAAAGTTCACCATAAAATACATTTTGAAAAAGTCTATTACCGTTCTTATACTTTACATGTCCATAACAGTAAATGTGTTTGCAATTGTAGATTCCATACCATCATGTCTAGAAGCTGAATAACTATACCAATTTTGTTTTTATAATCTTGTTATATTTTTAAAATATTAAAGGTCATATTTAAATGAATTTTTTTTCAAACTCTTGTACTACAATGTCCATATAATAAATTGGTCAGAGTAATGGCCCTAAATGCTATTAATTTAAGTGAAGTAGTTACAACACTAAAAAATACACTATATTCTTTAAGTTGCTAAAGTCAGCAGAAATTCATTGGTGTAACTATTGCCCTCATTATACAAGGTTTTTTTAATCTAAAAAGCTATTCAGATATTTATATTGCTTTACACTATTAAGATGATAACCCATTCAAGTCAAAAATTGCTAAAGATTTTTTTTATTAAAAGACTTGAATTTTTGAATATTTATTAATAAACCAGAATATTCATAGACTCCATTAAAACACTAAAAATATTGGTACTAATTTAGAATGTGGCTTTTGAGGGGGGTTACAAAACCTAAATGAAATTATTGCTTTTATTTTCAATTAATTCAAGTTAAAAACATTTCATTAACAAAAAAATATGCATTTTTATGCTTTTTCAAATATTATAATCATAAAAATTTAAAAACAAAGTAAAAAACTCGTACAAATTCTTGTTTAATACAACTTTTATTTCAAGTCTTTCAGATCTCCTCTCTCGTTCTATCATGTAGATGTTGTATTATGAATAAGTTTCAATAGACAGCATACAGTTGGATGAAAGCAATATGTAAATGTAGCACTGTTGCAGAAGTAAAAAGCACTTTTGTGCAAGATAAATTTTAGTGCCTTGCTCCCCCGCCCCCATTATATGAAATAAAAGTTGTAAATTAAAAGACATTTTTTCCCAGTGCTTTCACAAAAAAAAACTTGCAAACATTGCTTTAGCCATTTAATGTGTTTGGTAAATATCTTATGTGTTTTATTCATTTATTACTATAAAATGAATTTGAAGATTAAAACAAATGCTAAAATAAAACTAATGTTTAAAAAAATAATTTTTGAAACAGTAATTGAATAATACCTTAAAAGAAAAATATTTATTTAGTAAATTTGAAATTTTTTCTTTCAAAAGTTTTTATATTATTTTTTGGACAATCCTGCAAAATTGTTAATAGAGATAAAAAATATCTGCAAATAAGATATTTTATTAAAATATCTAAGTGTTTAGAAAAAGTTCTAAAATAATGAAAATAAATAAATATCTAAGTGTTTTTATCCTATTAAAAAAAACTTCCCCACCAAATACACATAGCCATGAAAACATTGCACTGTTTCCCTAATCTTCTCAGACCACAGTCAGAGGAATTCTTTGCTTCTGATGTCCTTCTTGCACAGTGAGGAGAAAAGAGTTTGGCTTGTCTCCATTATTCTTTCTGAACTACAATAGTTATAAAAGCTGATATAACACTTAAACTCCTTCACCAATATTTAGATCAAATTTAACTGGCATGTCAATAATTTATTAAAAATAGTTAAAAATAATTCTTATTTGTTTTTATTTTAAAATCTGTCATGCATAAACTTATTTATATTTTCTACCAATAAAGTTATATTCTTTCAATAATAAAATATTTACACTATTATTTAATTTTTAATAAGCATGGCATTCCACTATTAATACCTACAATTTATTGTATATAGAATTTAATATTTTTATATTTACATTGTTTATTGGTTAAACTTTAATATTTCATTAGGACTTTAATATTTCATTAGGACTACCAAACTAGGTCAACTTTAAATAATACAGCTGATATTACTCTTTAATTGAGAACCTCTCTCACACACAACTTATTTATTTTTCTACTAACAGACATAGTTTCACCTGTTTTCATTTAATAATAAATATGTATACTATTATATTATTTTATTTTTATCACTTATTAATAACTTAGGTGTATTATATATATTGCACTTTATTATATAGTTTGACAATTAGGGATTTAGCCAGAATTTATTTAAGAGAAGAAATTTTAATTTTACATACTTGGCTTGTTTATTTAATACAGTTTTAGAAGCCATTAAAATACCTTGCACCTTATAATGAATAACTATAAACAAAATCAAATGCATGTTTTGTTCCACTAGATACATTTTTTAGACTTTTCCAATAGTGCAACTTTGTAAAGGTTTTATTATAATGAAAGAATTGCATTAAGTAATATCGTTATTATGAAATTTGTTAAGAATTAAATATTTTGGGGTGCAAAGAAGAATTGTTTAGAAAACATGTAAAAAGATAATATGATATAATAAACAAAAGAGAAATATGATATTGTTATTAAAAAAATTTGGATGACATCATTGGAACCAATCCTGGGACCTGACATTCGAGAGCTGACTATTTTACCACTATTCTAAAATGTATGAAACACATAAACTCTGTAAAATACTATTGACAAACATAATTTCCTCAAATGCAGAATTACAGTAATTATACGGCAGTCACTTTTTATATAAAGTATGATATTTAAATAATGTGTTTGGGAAATCTAAATATTTTCATTTACACATAACTTTTATTAATTATAGTGACAAAATGACAATGTACTTTTATGCAATGGGTAAAAGTATATGTTGAGACTTGAGAAATTGTCACAAGTCTAAGTAATATTTAAATAAAAATTAATTATAATCAAAACATGTTTTTAACATTATAGTGATTTCAATAGCTAAACATTTACATATAAGTTTTATTAATTATCACAACAAAATGGCATTCATCTATTCAGTTTAGGGAAATGATAAAAGCATATACTTAATATGCTTCAAGCCTTGAAATTCAAGACTCAGGCACTTTCCATAATAAGTTTAAATAAAAAGGATTCCTCTCATATTTAAACAAATAGAATAAGTGAATCAACATAAAAATTAGAAAACATAATGTTTTCAATGAAATATCAACCATAAATATCTTTACATTAAACTTTTTAGACAATCAATATAGTCATAATTTTGACAATGTCACATGATTTGAAAATATTGTAAATTAATAAAGAGGCAATAAAAAATTAAATATTAAGCTTCTTAAATAAAATATAAAAAAATCAATGCATTATAGAATCTTTATTCATTCTTTTGGTCTACTTAAAATAAATTATTTTTAACTTAATTGGCCAAAAGCAGATACTAATGACAAATTATGTTATTGTAACTGAAACAAATTTTATAGCAGCTTGAATTAGTTACATTACAAAGTTGCATAGTCAAAAAAAATAAACCAATAAATGAATAAATTGCCATATATATATGTGCAAGTAAATAAATAAACAAATGAATAAATTGCCATGTCTATATGTACACATGCTAGATATAACATAAGCATCACTTGAGTATATCAGATTATGCAATAAAAAAGATGTATAGATTTTTTTATATTATGTTATTAAAAATTTTATAAAGGAGGTGTACTATGTAAAATTGAAAACAATAAGAATATAACTCATATTTTTCAAAGCTGAGGTGGCCAAACATTTAGACATTAGGGGTCACTTTTTTGGTGAAAGTGTACCTGAGGGTGTACATTTTTTCAAGGCTTTGAACTGGAAACCAGAAAAAAAAAGTTATTTTTTTTTTTGCAATAAAAACTGGAATGGAAAAAAATAATGGTTCAAAATTCTGATTTTTTTAGAATTTACTTACAAATTGGTGTTTTTTTAATAAAAGCTGTTTAGATATTCAGAAATATTGAAGTTTTTAGAAGAGGTGATCTGATGTATTTTTTAATAGAATACGAACTGTTGAAGACATTTTATATGACTACTATTAAATCTAGTATTACAATTTGTCCATACCACTTTATAAAATATGGTCATTTTATCAAGAAAAACATACCAAAAAAATAAACAATGGGATAATTAAAGTATAAGTGTGCAGCTCAGTTATTGTTATCCAGTTAGTTTTCAGTTTTGTACTCAATTCATTCAGAGTCATTCAGACATCCAGAGATTCAATAATTCAGAGATTTAAGTGCAGTAAAGAGCCAGTTTTTACTGCCATGAAAAATATCGATGCAGAAGCCACAGAAATAGCAACATGCATTGCTAGAAAACCATAAGAGTGTTTGATTGGGCTTCAGGCCCCAAGTTCTCAGCTACATCAACTGTCCTTACCTGAAGTCAATGCCTGAAACTAATGCCTAAACTGTGAATTAGTTGCTGCCACATACTCTCTCACTCATTTCAATTGTTGATCTGAAGAATGGAAAAAAAACAAAGCCATTGATGGAAACCAAAAGCCAATTGGTTAAAAAAATCCAAACAATAAAAACCAAACCAAAGAAATTGTATCATCTAATATCACAAAAAACCTAGGTAAATATATTTTCAATTATAACTGTCTAGACACTTTATTTTTTTTTTGAATGACAAGAACATTAATGAAGGACTATCCTAAATAGTTAGCCTTAACTTAATCATGAGTATTTTCTTTATGTAAAGTTTATGTTATATTATATTAAATTTGTGAGTGCATGAATAAATATTTTTTACTTAATTGTTATTTGGTACATTCTTTCTTTCTTGTCACTGCAGTTTAATGATATAAATATCTAATGTGTTAAGTTGAATGCACTGAACCACCCTGATTAAAAATAGATCAAAATAAACTTGCTCTGAAGAAGACTGCAGGTCAGTCGAAACGTAGGTATATGTGTATGTACAAATAAAGAGTTTTGCTAAAAAGTGTTTGAAGTTTGGACAAATTATATCTATAGGATATTATGGCAAACATAAAAAAAAGGTTTGATTTTGGTAATATTTATTAAGAATAGAAGTTATTTAAGATATTTTAAGCACTGGATTCATGGCCTATCATCCAAGCATGCTGGCTATATATAACCTATACCATTGGATGGCACCTGAGTTTATTCTCAAAACAAATAAAATGCTTTGGATAATGGGTGTTTGTTCCAGCAGTATGAAATTAGGCTACAGTCAGGAAATATGGTCATGGTTATACTTCATATAGCTTTGATCTGGCTATAAGTATCATTGATGGTTAAACTATCAATGATATTCTCCCATCTACTTGAAGTGCTTGTTCATTTCATGGTCAGTGAAAATGTAAAATGTAATAGGTGTTAATAAATAATAAATAAAATATAAGAAGATATTAGTAAATAAATAATGTCTGAATATAATAAAATAATGTACAAAAAATAAATAAATAATGTTCTAAATATCAAACTGATAAAATTAAAGATAAGGTATTTTGGGTGGATTCAGTTCAAATGCCACCCAACATGGGTGCTGAAGTGCCATAAATGGCCCAGCATAATTAACAGTAAAAAAAGTAAAAGTCTGAAACTAAAAATTAAAATATATGCTAAATTGCATAGTAATAAAAGTTGAAATTGGTGAGCAATGTGAAAAAAAAAATAAACCAAGGCAAACAAATTATAGTATTAAGAGAATAAAATAATTAAAAATATAAAATAAAAAAGAATAAAGTATGGAATTTAAATAAAAAGAAGAAAAAAGTGACCAGAGAGATAAATAAATGTATTATTGAAGGTTGCTGATAGTCAGGTGTGAATTAGAGGACTGATCAGGGGTTGAGGTTAGTCAAACACTTTGTTTCATTTAAAATAATTAAAAATAATGAAAATAAGGGTAAATAAACTAAGTAAAATAAAATTTGTTTTTGAGAGTCAGTGATATTATAAAAGTAAATTTAATGCATACTAGAGCCAAAACAAAAATGGAGGCTCAAAATGATGAAGTAGATATACTCAGTGAGAAGCAAGAAGTAAATAGTAAAGTAGAAAAAAATAATATAGAAATAAATGAACTGAGCAAATTGTATGAGGAAAAGTTAGAGAAATACACAGAAATATTCAATAAATAAATAGAACAATTGATACAGGAAATGATGATAGCTCAACAAGAAGATAGGAAAATAATAGAAAAGTATGAAAATGGGTATAAGGGAGTTAATAGATAAATTAGATAAAATTGAAAATAAACAGGAAAAGGAAATAATATGGGAAGAGAATGAAAAGGGACTAGAAAAAATAGAAGAGTAAAATTAAAAGGTGAGGAAGATAGGGTAGAGTAGAAAGTAAAAATGTAAATATTGACAGTAGAAAAGAGAAAAGCATAAATATGTACATGCATTTAAAAAATAGCCCTGTTAACGTAAAAAAATTTGTAAAAATAAAAATATGTGCTGAAAGGAAAGTGGTCAAAAACCTGGTCCAGCTACTTAGAGCACTTGACAACCCACAAAGCCAAAGATATGGGATTCAAACTCATAGAAAGGGAGAAAAATATGAATATTATGAATTTCAGCTCGGATAAAAATAATTGGGGTAAAAGGACTGGAAATAGAGAATCGTATCATCCTAAAAAAAAGGGGGATTGATCAATACCCCAGCCATAATCCAGAAACCAGATGCTCAGAACTCCAAGCCAGGCCTAGAAGTAAGTCATGATTTCCTGGTCTGAGCAAATATGTAAGAAACCTAAAAGAACTGCCTGACATAAAGTAAATAGGGTTATAGTAATCAGACAGACTTTTAGGCAATGAAAAAAATGTTATTTGTACATGAAGTATGAGAATAATGGAAATAAAATTAAATAAATAAAATATTTTTTTTAGAGAATCAATAGCTGATAATGTAAATAAAAGAGAATATACAAAATAAGATAATAATTTTTTTTATTTAGAGTTGATATATGATACTGGAAGTGAAATAAAAGATGGATACATGAAATAGAGTAAAATAAGAATATTTTAGAGAATAAATACATGATAATGTAAGTAAAAGAGTAGATAAATGGAAATAAAATAAGAATTTTTTTTATTTAGAGTTAATATATAATAATGAAAGTGAAATAAAAGATAGATACATGAAATAAAGTAAAATAATATTTTAGAGTCAATATATGGTGATGAAAATAAAAGTAAATAAATTGAATAAAGCTTATAGAAAATGTAGTGAAATATATACTAAGAATAAATAAAATTTTTGTAAAATAAACTGTCATGTTAGGTGTCAGTTGCATTGAGGTTGATAGAGATATGGGGGGGGGGATTCAGATAAAGAGTGAAAGAGGTGTGTCAAATATAGGCTGTCACTTTATGAACATAAGACCTGTAATGGGTATCAGATGGATAGAGTCCCATAGGATGAGGATCCAGTAGAGAAAGTCCTGGGCCCATTCATTGTGCTAACAGATGTATTTCCAGGCCATTATCTAAAAATATGCACACTGGAAAATTAGTTATAGCATAAGCTGCAAATCAGTTTCTTGGAAGAAAACCTCATTTTAGTGTAAGCCAAATGATCAGTAGATGAATACTGCCATTTGCAGTGTCCCAATATTTTTGGGATGAAGTCTCAGTGGAGTCAGTCTTGGGCTCATTCAATCCACTGATAGAAAAATTCCCAGCACATCTATAAAATTAAGTTGTGTATTTTTTAGCATATGTCATAAATCAGTAGATGTGTCCTGCTTTTCACAGCCTCTAAATCCCCATACACATCATCAGATGCATGTTGTCACTCATGTTTTTCATAAATGACATAATCATTGCTGCATTCAATGTAGATTATGATCTGTGAGATAGAGCAGCATAAAAAGGTCAAGCTCTGTAGAAATTTGAAAATAATTTTATAGAAAAATAGTAAATAAATAAAAATGATAAAAAATCAAACAGTTAAGCTATAATCAAATGTCAGAGCTGAAATGGGTCAAATTGACACATTTTAGCTATCAAATGGGGTGTGTGTGATGTAATGTTAGTGAAATATATGTTCTAAAGCATACTATGCTTAACGGTGTTTTTGGTAGAACGCCATCTGTTATCATAAATACAAGCGTTAGCAAGTTTTTTAACTTGTGTTTTTTTTGTTTTTCATAAATGTACCTTTGAGGTCTTTCTTGCAATGATGTATATTGCAGAGGCTTCTACTATGTGGTGATGCTGAACTGAGATCAGATCCATGTAGCTATCTGGCTTGCTATGCTGAGTTTGAAGACATTATCATATCTAAGAGATTCACGCTTGCAAGCTGAATAGAAACTGTTTCATAAATGCTCAGAGTTTGTGTTTAGATCTAGTTTCTTATTCCTGTCTTTCACTGATGATAGCAAATAGCTTGAAATCATGATCTGAAAGTGGAATTAAAGTTAGAGGTAGTGAATACTCGCTCTGACGTTTATGTAAACAGAAAACTACGCTTGACGGTGTTTTTGGTAGAACGTCATCTGTTATCATAAATACAAGTGTTAACAAGTTTTTTAACTTGTGTTTTTTTGTTTTTCATATATATATATATTATCAACAGATGGCGTATATCTGCATTACATGGGTTATAATTTAAAAATATGGGATCAAATTTATTAAGAAAAGAGAGATGAAAGATAGATTGAAAAAAAAGATTTGCAAAATTAGAATTAAAATAAAAGACTGCACCATTATTTAGAATAAAGTTATTTATTAAGTGTAGGATAAGAAAATAAAATCTTAGTGAAAAATCTAAAATGAAAAAAAGGTTTGCAACTCACTCTCTTCTTTTTATAAATTGAAATAAATTAAAATAATAAATGTCTAAAAATAATTAAATGTGAAAAATCAGAATAAAAATTAAAAGAAAACTTTTGGAATGCAGTTAAATTTGAAAGATTCTTGACTCATAAAAAAAAGTAAAACTGATAATTGAATTTATTAAAAAACCAAGTATACTATCGCATCAGCATAAAAATAATAAGATAATAGATTAATCTAGAAAAACAATTAGAATAAAGAAAGTGTAAAATTAATTAAAGTAGATTTAAATTATAAAAAAAGAATTAGAACTATGATAAGGAAATAAATAATGGGAAAGTTGAAGTATAAAAGTGCAGCTCAGCTATTGTTATCCAGTTAGTTTTGAGTTTTGTACTGAGATTCATTTAAATTTGTCAACAGATTTATAACAGATTCATTTGGAGTCATTCAAACATTTAGAGAATTAAGAGAGCACCAGTTCTTACTGCCATGGAAAATATGAATACAGAAACTGGAGAAATAGCAACATGCATTGCTAGAAAGCCATAAAAGTGTTCAACTAAGCTTCAGGTTCTGAATCTGTAGCTACATCAATTGTCTTTATCTGAAAGCAATACCTGAAACTAATGCCTAAATTGGAAATTAGATGCTGCCACATACTCCCTCACTCTCTCCCATTGCTAATTTAAAGAATGTAAGGAAAAGCATGAAGCTATCATGGGAGACCAAAAGGCGAACTGGTTGAAAAAATCCAAACCAATGAAAACCAAAGGAGCTGGGTCATTAATATCACAAAAAACTTAAGTAAATATATTTTCAATAATAACTGTCTATATACTTTTTTTAAATGACAAAAACTTTAATGAAGGAATATCCTAAAAAGTTAGCCTTAACTTAATCATGCATATTTTTTATGTAAAGTTAATATGTTTATATTATATTAAATTTGTGTATGCATGAATAAATAATTATGTTTGCTTAATTATTTTTGGTCGATCTCTCTCTCTCTTGTCACTGCATCACCATTAGTTTAAGGATATAAATATCTAATGTTTTAAGGTAAATGCACTGGATCCCCAATTAAGAGTAGGAGTTAGCTTGGGGTATTTCAAGTGCTAGATTCATGGCTTGTCATCAGAGCATGCCAGTTGTATATAACCTATATAGTTGGATAGTGCCTAAGTTTATTCTCAAAACAAATAAAATGCTTTGGATGGTGAATATTTGTTCCAGCAGTATTGAGGTGGGCTAGGGTCATGAAATGTGGTCATGTTTATGCTTTGTTTAGCCTCAATCTGGCTGTAGATATCATTGATGGTTAAACTATCAATGGTATTCTCCCCTCTTCTTGAAGTGCTGACCCATTTCCATAGGTATTAAAGACATAATTAAATAATTGCATAAAGTAAAATGATAATAAAAGTCTTATAAGTAAATAATGAAAATAAAATATATTAGAAAAAATAATAACATATCAAGAATAAATATGTATTAAACTTATTAAACATAAAAGTAAAGTATTTTGACTGAATTAAGTTTGATAAAGTAAAAAAATGAAGTATTTCAGGTGAATCCAGTACAATAACCATATATTTTAGTATAAAATATAATAATTGATGTAACTGGTATAAAAATTTCTCTTTCTTCTTTTGGTGATTTGATTGGCTTGATTTGCACTTTGAACAGATTACTCTCTTATATTATTTTAATAAATTTAAATTTGCTTCGTTCCATATACTAATTCATATCAGAATGTTTAACTTTTTAAAAATTTGACAACACATTAAAATTTGGTAAAATATTATTAAAAATGATATTTTATTTTTATTTGTTTAAAATGATCTTAAATTATTATTTCCATTGAATTAAAAAACCATTTGTTCAATTAAATATTAATTATTAAAAATAAATACAGTAATTACGTATGCGTCTCAATGTAAAAAAAAGAAAAGAGCGCGAATTTAAGAGAGATCGTCTGATAGTTTGCTTTTGGAGGGAGAAAGAAAAGAAAATGGTAAAAGGCAAATGGTGTAAATTTGACAAGCTTATTTTAAAATAGTTAACAAGTAAACGGATTACCACAAAGTTTGCTATAAACATAAAAATAACCTAGTGGTATTTAATTATAAGATGAATTGCTAAATTTAAAAGTCTGTTCAAGTCGGCTGGCCAAGTGGATCGAATCACCGGTAATAATTTTCCAATATTACATTATTAAAATGTCGGAGCTTCCCAGTTTAAAAGAATTAATTGCAAGAGTTTGGTATGTTTTAAAATGTTTATTATTCTACAATTTGGAAAAATTAAATAAGTATTTTAATTACAGAAGTTTTATGAATATGAAAATTTGCTTTTTAAAAAAGAAGAAGTTTAAATTAAAGTAAAATGTTAAAGTTATCAACATAGTTTAATATTTCCGTTTCTAATTCTAATAAAAATATAGTATTGATTGATGTTTAACTTTACAATGCCAGTAATATATTTGCTAGTTAATTTGTTTAACATTTGGATAATAAACAGTCTTCAAACAATTAATCAAAGCTATTTTCTAATTTTATCATCAGTTTGGAAGGATTAAATTAATTGCTATAATTAGTATTCCTAGATTTAAGCGTGGATAAATAAATATTAGCATGGATGTGATAAACTTGGAATGTTTTTAATAGAGAAATGTAGAGATTAATAACTTATAAAAAACATTTTCATTTAAATTCTGCGTGTCATGTTTTGAAAGTGTTTCATGTTTATGTAGCCACCTAAAATCGTTAATCTAATAGTGATTATAATAACTAATACAAACGGATAAAATTGCATGTATGGAATTCAACTATAGTTATAGCTATTACTTCGTATATTTATTATTCGACACATCGTACATGGATTCCACGGATCATATTTGGAATTATAAAATGCTATACAATCCAATTTGTGATACACACACCTGCTAAAATTCATGTATTGAACTATAAAATGTTATACATTTAATTTATATCATACACACACCTGTTAAACTTTATATATTTGATGAATAATGCATTACTTTAATTTTATCATTATATGAACTTGCATGTGAAGTTCATAAGTTATATTTTATTAAGTTTAAATTAATAGGGGTTGAATAAAATATTTATTCAAGAGAATAGCGCTTGCGAAAAAGCTTAAAAAGTACTAAATGAATTCATGAGATGTATCAATCTTTGTGAGGTATTTTGTGAGTCTTTACAGATTTATATTCCTATACTAATATTACTTATACTATATTACATATGTTTTATTTTAAGCAAGATAAGTTAGTACATTAGTTGTCCTGATTAGCATAACATTTTATTATGCAAGAACCCACATTTGCTAAAGTGTTAGTGTTTTCTGAATGGTCATAATAACTGAGGAGGATGATTTTGCACTTTAATGTGAAGTAAATAGTGATGTTGTTTTATAATGTTAAAGGGCATTAATCTGTGCTGGTGGTTAATCCGCAGATTACTTAAATTGCCATTTTTTGTATTTTACACTCATTCCTGCGCTGGTGGTTAATCCGCGGAATGGTGTACTTGTACTTATTGCTTTATGATGGTGTAGAAATCCACAAAGTGTTTAGTGTTATTTAATTCCTATGTGTAGATGAATGCATCCACAGGAATATGTTTACTTCATAGATATAAGTTGGGCAAAGTATTTTAGTTAATCTGCTAAGTCATCTTCTTTCATTTGTAAGTATAATTTATAAATTAGATCATCAAATTGTAGCAGGACATTCTATTCAAGTTACTTCATAATAATTAATTGTTGGTTGATTATTATTTACCGGAACGTAAGTTTAAATTTCCACTTTATTTAATGATTGCATTATAGCTAAATCCTACAGATATAATATTAGTTATTATATTATTATAAGTTTACGGTAGGGATTTATTGAATCTGGAAATGACGTTAAATATTTCATGAGTTGATGTTGAAGTTAGTATAATTTCCTCAATATTCATTATATCAAATTGAAATATAAGGTATGATTAGGTTTTTAAAAACTGTACCTATGATATGTTATTGAAGAAAGTCGATGGAATTATACTTTATTTATTTTATTTGTTTATTTTGTTTTTAATTATAACATTGGAATTAATTACTTATTATTCATACATTTGTAAATAAACGTTGATTTATAATTAAACTTACTGTGCCGTTGCTATGTGTCATTCGTAAAATCAGAAATCATAAACCTTGGATAGAGCATACATTGAAGTACATACTATTGTCAACATGATATAAGAGTTTATTGATATTTTTTGAGAAACATTTAGATGCTTTCCGTCTTTGGTAGTTTATGATGTGTAAGGTACAATAAAATCCCATTTACCTTTTCCATCATTTTGGCTTTGCGTAGTTGATTCTAGTATACAATACAAATTGATTATTAAACCTGTAAACAGATTTACCAGATAATGACATGATTGAATATATTTACTTAACGTTTTTAAATTGTCATTTGTCAGTATGATAAGAGTCTCAGTAATATAATAAACTATAAAAAAAAAAAGAACCCAAGTATTTATGTTTATTTATTGCAAAGCTTTACCTGGACTAGCATTTGTATTAAAATCATATAGATGGTTTAAAATTTCATAGTCTTATGTAATTCCACAAATTAAGCCATCTTGTACATGGTCGGCCATCGGGTCTCATACAATAAAAATCGCAAATTAAGGTTTGGGAAACAATAACATTACACTTATAATTTGTTTAATGTATTTTATCATACTACTATGGTAGTTCTTCACGGTACACCCTGGCTGCGATCAAATTAAATCATAAAAGTTTATGTTAGATCATTAGTTTGGTCTGTGGTAAGTTGCTCCAGATGTTGATTGTGGTCTTTGGTGCATAAATAGATAGCATGATATGCTTTTGGATACAGCTCTTAATAGCTGAAAATGTGCAGCAGGAATTGATTAGTGATAGAAGTTAAGATTCTTAGCGCACTTACGTTATGTAGTTGGGACCACACAATTAACGGTTACAATTTTTAGTGCCGCAACGTGTTCGGCACGATAGGTAGTTGAGAGGGCAAGCGAATGGTTACAATATATATATATAAAGTATTTCATTTGGAACCAGTACAATATATATATATATATATATGAAAAAAAAAGTTACCATTAACACTAACTGAAATAATCATACAAATATATAAACCATTATATGTGATGTGATGTGATGTATTGTGACTTTTTCTTAAATGAAGGCAAGAATATCTCAGCAATTATACCCAGATACATCTGTTAGTCACTTTATTTTCAATTCCCCACTCTAAATTTTCTCATATTCTGCTCCATCCCATTTCCACAACATACTCTTTGTCAACTCTATAATCTTTATATCTAAATCCCCTTTATCTTTTCCCAAACCCAGCATAAAAACCAATAATTCACTTTCTGTATAATCACTTTTTTCATATTTATTCTTCCATAACTTCATTATATGTATCCTTTCTGTTTTCAAGCATTTACATTCAATTAACAAATGCCTAATATTTTCTATTCCTTCCTTACATAATTTACAAAACAAATCACCCATTTTTTTCCATTTACATGTATATTCTCTTGTAGCTAAAGATCCCTTTCGAGCCTTAAATAATAAACTACTTTCCTTACTATTATCATATATTAACTCACACCTAATATTCTGTTTATTTCTATATATATTTAAACTCTTTTTACTCTTCACACTATTTCTCCATCTCTCTATCTCCCTATTCTTTATTAATAAGTCCATTATTTTATCCCATTCCTTACTACTACAACACTCAACAATCCTCTTAACACAATCATCCCATCTTTTGTACAAATATACTAATATAAATTCTTTATCCAAATCTTTTGCATACCACATTACCTTTCTCACCCATCTTGTTACCTGCCCTTTATTCATAACCCAATTAAATACTATTTTAGCTATTTTTTATTATCCATAAACTGCAATCTACCAAACATTTTCATTTTACTTTTTTGCATCTCTCATATGAAACCTGACCATCCCATTTCTCCTTGAATTGCCTCTTTTTCTGTCCATACATCTGCATCCAATGCATGTCTTCCTACTTCCCTTTGAACTTTTCTTAAGTAATTCAATACCTCTTTACTAACATATAATGCATCATTACCATATGTTAACCCTGCTACTGCAACTTCTTACCATATAATTCTAACTACATCATATTTATTATATGAAAACACTGTTAATTTCTTTGTCAATCACTTTCTTTTCTTTGCTTCATTTATCATTTTTTCTCCCATTCATCCAAATAATTTTTCTGATTACTTAAAATAATTTCCAAATAACTATATCCATTCACCACACTTAATATCTCCCAATAAAAATTCCACATCTTCTCTTTCCCCAGTATTAACCATCATTATATTTGATTTTTCTTCACTAAATTTAATTTCCATCTCTTTACCAACTCTTGCACATGTCCTCAACATAACTTCCATATCTTCAAATACCCGGTAACATCCTCTGTTTAAAAATCTATATAAGATCCCTATTATTGAGATATAGATTCTTAAACAGAAGGCATTACTGGATATTTGTAATTGTATAATAGTTTATATATATATAGTTACTTCACCAATAGTTCCAATAGTTTTGTAGTTAAGTAGAGATAAAAGGTGGCTGCTCAAGAGTTACATTAGATCCGAAGATATAAGTGCAGTACTCTCAGATCCAAGGCTCTGCACTGATGAAAGCCACAAGTTAGAAATTAGTCTGGGGATATTGAATGAGTAGGCACTAAATGGGGATTTTATGCACAAGCCTTCTGACATCCATTGATTACTCTGGCTTGCACTGAATGGCACTACTGTATGGAGAGTTTTGCCTTTTTTAACAATATCTCTTTTGTGTTAGCAAATATCATTGATAGTATCAGACTTTAACTAAATTATAAAAAAACATATTAGTTTTATAAATTAAATAAACTGTTGTGCTCAAACCATTATTTGGTATTTAAAAATTACTTAACTTTTGACCAACTGATTATATGTTTCACTAGTTCAAATGATTGCCTCAAATTCACCTCTCTAAATATATTATTTAAATTTGCATAGTCTGTTCATTTGCATAATAAAATGGCCTCTTCTTTATATTCTAAAGGTTGAGTACACTAAGAGTGTGTGTGTTTGTTCAAATATTTTCATGACCGTAAATAATTTTAAATACGATTTTTGACTAAAGAAGCTTCATATATGTAACTGAATCTGTTTGAATAAGTTATATTTTATATAGTAATTTATCTTTTATGGTCTATTGTTCTTTTATACTGTGTACGTGAAGCTGACCGGAAATTTTACTATCTAAGTATTTGATAGTTATTTATAAGAATATTATATTAAATAAATGATATTTCAGTGAGATTGCAACTCATTAAATTGTATAAATGAATGGTCTTTTTTTTTAATCTTTATTTTTTTAATCTCATATTCTATTGAAGACTGCAATTTTTTTTTCTAGTAATTTTATTCCAATAAATATTTAGTTTTTTATTTATACCATTAAGCTTTTTATAAATTTACATAGTGTTTTTTTTTCTCATATAGGTCAGTTTTTGCCAGAATAGAAGTTCATTGATTATTATGTAAATTGGCTCATTCCATTTCTCTCTAATTTCAAAAATGCATTGCCCCTAGCTGGCACTGGTAATTGTTCTGTCCAAAACAATATAAAATTTTTGATAGTAAAAATAGTTTTTAAAAATTCTTTTTGATATTTCTAGAAAAAAATATTACTAATTTTGTCAATAATCCATTTGATATAATAATCCTTGAAATAGCAAAATTGTTTGCTTATTTGTGATAAGTGAGAATACATCTATACGGTTATACCTTTTCATAGTGGCTTAACTTAGCTCAAGTTTTTTCAGAGTATTAAATTGTATTAAGTAATTCTAGTAATTAGGCAAGTTTTATTAAAAAAGAAACTTCTAGTGAATATGATTTTAGTTTAATTAAAAATCATTTTAGCCTCAGAAATTTATTGAACCAGAAAGTAAGGAAAATATGCATACCTCACAATCATATTTCTTTGTTCCATGAATACGTTTATATTGTCAACTATTGATAAGTCATGTATGTAAATTATTTATGGCCTTATTAAAATTGTTAAATATCTTTATTTCATTAAATTAATATATCCAAAAATTAAAGTCAAGTATTATTTTATATTATCATAAGAAATATGAGATATTTGTGGGCTATAGTCAAAAAAAACTTTTAAAAAAAATCATAGATAGATCTCCTACCATTAGATTAAATAAAAAAAATAAGTGATCTACACATCATAGCTGTATTTACAATGTTTTAGACATTGAATTAAATATAATTACTTTACTTTTTTTTTTTCATATGTCATAGCATCGGCCGGGAAGCGAACCCACAACCGTCTGCAACCAACTACTTGCTTGCAAGGCGGTTGCGCTGACCTCTCGGCTAACAACGCTTGACGTTTTATTACAAAAATTAATATAAAACAAATTTTTTTCGTAGCTTTCTAAAATAATCAATAAACATTTTAAAAGACCATAAACATTTTCATAACTTTAAAAACTGTAAGTTACTATAATGTTCCTAGATATTTCTAATTGATTTTAAGTACACACTGGAGAATTTAAGTGCAGGTAATGCTACATATATAGTTGCCATCAATATTCACAGAATTTCTCACCCAAAAATTAATGATAAACATATATATATACAAATACAATTTATCCATTTTACTTTGAACACTTTTTAGCAAAAAAACTTTTATTGTATATATATAGTCTTACATTTTGACTGTCTTGCAGTTTTCTTCAGACAGTCGAAATGTAAGACTATATATACATACAATAAAAGATTTTTTGCTAGAAAGTGTTCAAAGTAAAGTGGATAAATTGCATTTATATAAGATATCACAGCAAAATAAGGGGGGGGGGGGGTTTGTTATATTTCTAATATATAAAAAATCTTTTTTTAATTAAAATTTTTTTTTAAAAAAAAGAAGAGGGAAGAAAAAAAAAAAAAAAATTATAAAACAATTTGTTTAATTATTTAAAACAATATATATATATATATATAAAAGATTAGGTAAGAAAAAAAGATTGGCAATAAAACAAAAGATTATAAGCCCTTAAAAAAAAAAAAAAAAAAGATATTTTTAATTTTTTAAAAATTTTTACATATCTAATTTAGTGAATATAATATTTTTATTTAATAATTACCAATAACTTATATATTTATTGTAAAATAATTGTCTCACGAACGATGTAGCACTTTCAGAAAAAAAATTGTGATATGGCTCCTGGTCTTAGAAGTCTTTTATTTTATGAATACAGTATATTCAGAAAGGTATTAAAGTATCTGATATAAATATTAAAAAGAATCAGGGATCCAAAAACTTCTATATATCTGTGTGTACACACACATTAGAAAAATAAAAAACAAAAGACAATTTGTAAATCAATCTGCAATTACAAGTAATTAACTCTGAATAACCAATTTAAAAAGGAGTCAGATAATTAATAGATATAATATATTATTTAAGGAATAAGAAACTTTCATGCTAGTTAGACACACAAAGTCTCCGCAAATTGCATGGGCCTAAAAATGAAATTTTCTCTGTCTACTTGCATCATTGATAATCGATGTGCCAAGTTTCAACTGATACAATAACTGTTAAAAAGATTTTTAAAATGATGCCTAAGTAGGTTCCTTAAGCAACCAAAAATTCTTTTTTATATATAAAATCAAGAAGTACTCTATATACTTGATGTGAAAATATATCCAAAAGGCAACGTCAAAAAGACAAAAAACACTATTTTGGGGACCGTATTTTTATATTATTATTCATGGATGGAAGTTTTTTCTTCAAATAAATACCGTTAATTTATATTAGCGCGACTTTATCTTGTTTATCAGTGTTTGTGAAATCTGAGTTATAAACCTGTTAAATTTTCAATAATAAACACTCTCATTTTGCTAAAATTGAAGTGTAATATACAATTATATGTACATACATTATACAAATGTACAGATGTAATTACAAATAACTTAGGTAGTTTATATTTGATTACTTTAAATAATTAGACATTTAATATATATATATATAATTTGTAATATTTATTTAAGGGGTTTTTTTTTTTGCCTAGAACCTGCTATAGTTTTTTTTATTATCAACAAATATTCTAAAAATTTAAACAGCTAAGAAATATATTGTATGTACGAATGTTATCTTGTTTTGTTTGTGTTCATTGTCGACATTATATTTATTGTTACTATTTTTACACTGTTTCAGGATGAAGCGAAATTACCAATTTGAAATAATCTTATCTTTATCTGAATTTATTTTATGCATTAATAAACAAATTGATAACGTTAAATATGGAGGCTAAAGGTTTTACGTTACGGATTATTTTTATTTTTTTAAATCAAATAATACAAACAACAGTTTCATCTAAAAATAGTTTATTATTAGCCAAACAAAATTTACAAAGATGGTCCATTACATCAACGGGTAAACTTTTATTATTATTTTATATTCAATGTGTATTTTATTTAACTAAATACTTTAAATTAAATAAACTATTTTAAATGTGACTGTTAAAACATTTTTTTACAATATTATCAAGTGCTTTGGATTGAGAGTATTTCATTTACTTAATAGACCAGTGTTGGAGTATTAATCTCAATGATTTCACACACACATACTTATATTCCAAAGTCTCATGGAAAGGAGCACAAATGATGACTAATTCTGATGTAACATGGGTTCTCAAATTGTTTATATTCATAATTAACTCTAAACAAATTATGATGTTAATCTGTGATATCATAGGTTGTTAAAGGTTTATCTTTAGCAATAATTGAGTAGCAAAAAATAACTCTTAACAAGCTATCTTTAAGTCTTTTTCATGTTGAATTTTTATCACAATTGTGCTTTATAATTTTGAGAATAGTAGTGAATGTTATAGAATTGAAAATTTATTCTCAGTTGAGGCATGTAAAAATAATTTCAGTTTGATTCAACCTATCATTTTAGTATTAGGATACCACTTTCTTGTCTGATAAACTAATTATATGACTATTTCTTATCTAAATATGATGTAGTTCCTTGTATCATCTGCTGTATGCTACAATACATTGTTTTTATAATTTAGTTTATTTGAACTTGATAATACTGTTAAAAGTTCTATTAAAACAAGAATAATGCTCTACACTTTCACCATCTATAGTAAATTTTAAATGATTACTAGTTATACTTAAATCTTCATCCCCCAGACAGTTGTTTTTTATTGTTGCTGTTATCAATGAGGTTAAGCTGGAAGTATCTCACAAATAACCATTAACTCTATTTTACATTTTAAGCTAAAAGCCTAAAATTCAAAATATTGCATTCATTAAAGAAAATATTAATTTTATTTCTTGATTAATAATTTTAGACATGATTAATAAATTCCTTTATTGCTTAATATGAAGGCTCTATGTCTACTGTTATTGATAGCAGAGGTTTCAATTGCTTACACTTTTTTCACAGTTGGTTAATTTTGACTTTCTTTTATGACAGAAATTGTTTGTTTTTTTTTAATTTAAATGCTAAAAACATGATCGACTAAAACTAATTTCAAAATCTGATAATTATTTCTAAATTTAGTAATTTATATTTATTGTAGATCATTATTATCCATATGTTTCATAATATAAATATTGTTCTATAATGTTATCTATAAATAACATGTTTGGTGAATAAACTGCGATTTTCTTTCTTAATATTTGAATTTTATTTTTTTATATAATTAAATCTTCAATTATTATTTAGCTGCTTTAATATTAAAAAAATGGCATTTAGATAAACTTGATGTATAATTATAATGTGTATTTATTCTCTATACTACCATAAAGACATCATTATTAATTATAAATTTTCACAATAAATTTAATTTAACAGCAGCTTGTGGCCAAAAATTATGCCATACAAAAGTTCATCATTCTTCTCACATCTACAAAATGAAATATGTTTGATTACTGCAAATCTGATTGAAACTGTTACATTTCTAAATTATATATAAAACTTATATGATATAAGAAATTTCATAAATAGTTAAATGCTAAACTGCTATACTTGAAATGATAGGCACTACTTTATATGACATATGCAATTGATATAATGAGCTTTCAAGATTTAATGAAACTTATAATTTATTATTATTGATGTGATGTGATGTATTGTGACTTCTCCTTAAACGAAGTCAAGAATATCTCAGCAATTATGCCCAGATAAACCTGTTAGCCACTTTATTGTCCATTTCCCACTCTAAATTTTTCCATATTCTGCTCCATCCCATTTCCACAACATAATCTTTGTCAACTCTATAACCTTTATATCTAAATCTCCCTTATCTTTTTCCAAACCCAGCATAAAAAACAATAATTCACTTTCTGTATAATCACTTTTTTCATATTTATTCTTCCATAACTTCATTATATGTACCCTTTATGTTTTCAAGCATTTACATTCAATTAACAAATTCCTAATATTTTCTATTCCTTCCTTACATAATTTACAAAATAAATCACCCATATTTTTCCATTTACATGTATATTCTCTTATAGCTAAAGATCCTCTTCGAGCCTTAAATAATAAACTACTTTCCTTACTATTATCATATATTAACTCACACCTAATATTCTGTTTATTTCTATATATGTTTAAACTCTTTTTACTCTCCATACTATTTCTCCATCTCTCTAACTCTCTATTCTTTATTAATAAATCTATTCTTTTATCCCATTCCTTACCACTATAACACTCAACAATCCTTTTAACACAATCATCCCATCTTTTGTACAAATATACTGATATAAATTCTTTATCCAAATCTTTTGCATACTGCATTACCTTTCTCACCCATCTTGTTACCTGCCCTGTACTCATAACCCAATTAAATACTATTTTGGCTATTCTTTTATTATCCATAAACTGCAATCTACCAAACATTTTTATTTTATTTTTTGCATCTCTCATATGAAAACTTGACCATCCCATTTCTCCTTGAATTGTCTCCCTTGCTGTCCATACATCTGCATCCAAAGCATGTCTTCCTACTTCCCTTTGAACTTTTTCTAAGTAATTTAATACCTCTTTACTAACATATAATGCATCATTACCATATGTTAACCCTGCTACTGCAACTCCTTTCCATATAATTCTATATGAATTATTATTATGAATAAAAGAATTTAAGCGCCCTCTATCAATTCATTATTTAAATTTAAAATTTGGTTAATATATAGCATGTTATACCTTAGTTAAATAATGGGCTAATAGGGAGTGCTTAAACATTATCATTCATAATATTGTGAGATATAGTTCTATTATATATTAATTATTTGACTAAACTAACAAGTTACCTTTATAGACTTTATAAGTTTTTCACTTTCAAAATTAAGGATAATTACTAAAAATTGAAAAAAAAAAAAAAATAGAAATAAAACTTTTACAAACTCCATTATCTTTACAAAGTTACAAAATTGAGATGTTTAGTGATATAGAAATGAAAGGTTATATATCTTTTTTTTCTTTTTAAAAAAAAAAAGAAAAAAAAAAGATATATATAGAAATGAAAGGTTTATTCTTTTATTCTTACATTTTAAAAAACTTATTAGTAACTTTAAATAAAATTTTAATGAATAGATTATTCTTTTCAGTTTTTAAATGTTGTTTACTTCAGTATATTACTCAGTTATTTGTTGTTATCAAAGTTATGTATATCATATATAAAATTTGAGTAATATATATATATTGTAATGGTCAGAATAAGCATGTTTCAGTGATTTACATTTATATATATATAATTGAAATAACTTGATACTAAAAGGAAATATGCCTATGTGTTTAAAAAGGAAGGTTTTTAACAAATGTGTTTTGCCAATTTTTACTTATGAATCTGAGACTTGGACACTTAATAGAAGAGCAATACAGAAACTTCAGACCACTCATAGAAGTATGGAGAGATGCATGCTGGAAATAACAAGAAGAAATAGAAAATGCAATGTATGGGTAAGAGAACAAACAGATGTTACTGACCTCATTAAAGAAATTAAAAGATGGAAATGGAGTTGGCTGGACATATTGCTAGAATAGATGATAATAGATGGACAATTGAAATTTTAAACTGGATTCCAAGAGATTGTAAAAGACCCAAAAAGAGACCACGTGTGAGATGAATGGATGAGATGAGAAAGTGTGCAGGGGTGATGTGGAGAAGAGAAGCTAAAGATCGGAAAAGATGGATTGAACTTGGAGAGACCTTCATCCTGCAGTGGATTGATAATGTTTGCTGCTGATGATGATGATGATGGTAATTTATAGGATGACACTTGACTTTACTATCATGAAATAAACCAGCACATATGTTTTTAACAATATTTTATTTAATAGAATAATGGTGACCATTATAAACAGAACCTATTTGTAATACTTGGTTAGATCATGAAGAACACAAATTATTCTCATTGAATGAATGTAGGTGATATAATATTACACTTAAAGAGGCTAATTCATCATTACAACAAATATTTAATTCCAAAATATAATTGTCAGTAGACATATAATTCACTTTTATTTTAACAAAGCTTTTTTTCAAATTCATATATTATTGTATTGCTTCATAAACATGCAGGAAAACAACAATTACTTATAAATGTCCATCGTTTCTTTTGCTAAGTTCAATTTTAATCTTCATTTACATTATAATACTAATATAGTTATAGGTAATAGAATATAGTTGCCATACACAAAACCAGGACTTCAATACTCATAAAATTTAACTATATATGTGGATAAACCATAAATATAAGACATTTATCTGACTCATATGTTTCCTAGTATCAACACATTCATATACTTAATATGAAATAAACATCATTGTTACATCTTTATACAACAATAACTATAAGGAATGGCTATTTTTAGATCCTAAACCTGATTAATAAAACTACAGCTTCTGCAGAGATGGCTCATTATACATCCAGCCCTAATTGATTAAAACAAATATAGGAATGAATTCTCCTATATGAATACGAATGTATTTAAATTATTTGATAGTAAACTAACAACTGCATATATATAATAAGTTCCCCTACACAAAATCTAATTCTCAGCAATCAAACTCAGGATTGGCTAAGAACAAATGAACCTAGTGTATACAATTAAATCATTAACTTAAAGCTATTAATAATCATTTACTCTAATTATTTGACACCAGAAAAATTTCTGTGTAGATATATTACATTCAAAACGAATATTACGTTTTCCATTATTATCATTATTTTTTTAATTTCTCTTTTTTTTTAAACTGACACTTTTCAATAAGTAAATTAACACAACATATATATATAATACAGAGTGAATCTTTTTTTTTCTTTTAATTCAGCTGAAAGAAAATGCAACTAACTTTAATTAAACCTCCCCTCTTTATTTAAACTTTTGTTTTCTATTTTAAATAATTCATGAACCAAGATACAGCATATCAATATTAAACACACCCTTAAAACAGTTAGGATAAAGTATAAATAACTTCTTTTAAATGCAAAACTCACAAAGCAAAATAACCACAGTTTTTTTCTTCCTGATGTCAAATATTAAACAGTTTATATGTGGCCATAATATACTTTATCAATCTCCAGTTCTGCAATTTAAAATAAGAATTGTTGCTTTCTTTTATTTAACTGAAATTATTTGGAATAACGTGTCAAGTTTTTCAGATGTCCAGGTGTACTCACTGAGTATACTGAAGGTCTTATATCATTCTAATAAAATGAGAATCCAGAAGGAATGCAATAAGGAAAACTGATTTTGTATAAATTTTACTTTTTTTTGTTTGAGCAGATCATTCCAGTTTTTAATTTAAATTGGTTAATTGGCATAACACTTTAATTGTGTCAATTTTTTAAAGCTGAAATGAATAATATATTACTCATTTCGTTATATATATATGTGTGTGTGTGTTTATGTGTGTGTGCAGTTCATATTTCTTATCTAATTCTGATGCTAAATTCTTAATTTCAAAATCAAGATCTTGTATTGATTATATGTTGACTTGAAAGATAGAGATGTTTAGCTTATGTAATATATGGTATTGTAAAACAATTAAAATCATAATAGATTGTTCTCAATATTAAGATATTCAATCACTCTTTCATTATTTTTTCGATGCTTATATGAAACAAATCTTTAAAAAATTCACTTCTTTATACTTTTCACATTGTTTTTATTCAATTATTCGAGAATTTCAACTGCATAGAAATCTTTTTTAGAACAGTTGAAAAAAAGAGCAATAACTCTGAGAAACGCTACTAAATAGATGAAGCTGTCACATAATTGAATAAAAAGCATTGTGAAAAGTGCAAATAAGTAAATCATTTAAAGGTTTATTTTTAAAACTATTTCATTAATTACTAAATCTTTTTTTTAATGTACAGTTTAATTAGAAAATACATGAAATGCATAATGCATATTAAAAATATAAAGAGACAATATTGCATTTATTTGAAATTGTATAGTATTTACAGAATTTAAAAAAAAGATAGTCATAACAGAAACTGATTATATAGACTTTCGGTATATTCAATAAACACAATACAAAAAGAAAGCTGTAATATATGTTTAGGACTGACATTAATCTAAGATGACATAAATTAATTTTTGATGATAGAAAGAATAAAGTTGTAATCATCTTAAGTGGTGTAAAGTTTTTATTTAAAAAAGCATTTATTTTTTCATTCCTAAAGATTCCTAAAAAATTTAAATAAACTTATTTAATTTGTGAATATCTATAAATAACAGTAATATATAAACAATGAGCATTTGCCAATTGCTCAACAAGCTTTGTGATAAATGCTTAGCCAGAGAAAACATTTAAAATATATGTCAGGAAACCCCCCCCCCCCAAACTTCTGACCATGGTTTCGTACTTTGGCAAGAGAGGCACTAAGGTAACTTCAGATATTATAATTCATCAACTTACAAGATAGTTAAGATAAAATGTCTCTAAAGCCTTTACAATATTCCTTCCTCCTTTAGATTAGAGTAAAAAGAAAAGACAAGGCTTTATTTACCAAGCTTGTTATTTGTTAAAAGTTGAATGTTTATGTTTTTATTCTTGTTTGACTTTAGCTATGAATTTCTAGATACTTATTTATAAACTAATATTAAACAATGAATTGTTGTTGGATATTAGTTAACTATACTACTCTAAAACTTAATTCGTTTTATGAAATTTACTAGGTTTGATTCAAAGCAGAGATCATAAATTAATGCTACTGTGTTACAAGGAACAGAAAAAAATATTTCTGTTTAAAATAAAATTTATTTTGATTTCAAAATTGTCTGTAGTTGTCAATAACAAATTAATTAACTTTAAAATATATGCATATTATTTTGAAGAGTAAGATTTTAATTAAATATTTTTTTATTAAAATAAATAAATATTATATCTAATTTAAATGTAACATATTAAAATATTGGATCATTCACAATTAAAAATAATGTAGTCGTCTAGATATAAATAAAGGTCAATTAAAAAAATCGTAAATAAATTTTAAAAATAAATTTGAAAATAAAGAAATCAGAATTAAAGACATTTTATAAGTAAATATAAGTAATATAAGAAAGAAGGATAAATAGAAAAAAGGTATTAAACTATATTATAAAAGAAAGTTGTTACACAATTTTGAAATTGGGGCTCTATAAATAATACAACATTGAAAAATGACTGGTAAAGAAAAATAATATATAATAATGGTTTTATGTTGTAATTGTATCAGAATACTTTAGTTACCAATTATTAATATTTAAATTTCAAGATTTTTATTTTTAAATATTCATATTTAAATTGAAGATAAAAATATTAACAATTTATTGGTAATTTATTAACATTTAAAATTTTATTAAGTTTCTATATTCTGTATACATATTAGTTTTTATATCAATATATATATATATCTGTATTTTAAATCATATACTAATAATTCAAACAAATTTATTTAATGCTGTCTTAATATTTACTAAGGCAATAAACCTAAAACTTGTGCGGTTAAAAATGCGAGGGTAGGGACTTCTACAGGTCTTAACCACAAGCTTACGCATTCGAAAATAAATTTGTTTGAATTATATATATATATGTCTATGAATCATATATTAATGAATAATAACTATGCATTAAAATAATCATTCTTTATTTAATTTCAGAAAAACCTGAACAAGAAGGATTTTATAATGTCTGTAAGTATTTAATAGATAAATGATCAACACATAACTGTTTTCATAATTTAGAGAACATATGTAATCAATAAAATCCTTTTCTGAACGTTTTATGAACCCTAGAGAAAAACAAATTGATATTTTTAATGTATCAAGAAATAAAAAAACAAATGTTTTGTTTGTTTTTTTTGTCGTTTTTTTTTTTAAAAAAAAGTTGGTAAACAAAAATTAATTGTTGGAGGAAAAATAAATTTCATTGAATCAAATATTGTATCCAAAAATAATATATATCTCAACATGTTTCATATTTATGAAATTACTAATAAATTATTAAAATGTTTATCACTATTTTCAAAAACCATTTGATAGTACTTAAAATCTAAATAGAAATTGTCATTAAAATCATATTCATATATAAATATAAAATCATGTGATAATCACAAATCTATTTAAGTAATAGATGAATTGTCCTCTAATTGCCATGGTACAGCAGAAAAATGATCAGAGCTGACCATCTCCTACTGTATTTTCAATCCTTTTATACATAGTTATCTAGAACAATATAGCCCAAGATTAATCTTAAATCAGTTTATATATTTTGATGTAAATTGATTTCAAAAGGATTGATATTAATTTATAAAGTACAAATATTTCACTCATTTTTGAAATTCTACAATAAATAGTAACATGCCATGTAAGTAATAATAAATAATACTTTTATGATAAATAAATACGAAGTCATGTGATAAATCAAGTCTTTTTAATTAAGTCTATAAAATTAGTAATTAATCCTTTCAAAATCAATTTACATCATCTGATTTAAGATTGCTTTTTGACCACTGTTATCACTTTGGCTTTTCTTCATTATTTTGTAGTTATCTCTAATATCAGTTTGGCAGTTTGCATTTTTTGTGGTAGAAATTGGAACTAAAATTATAAGTTTAAAAAAAAATCTGAAGATATCAATATCATACTGATCTCATGCAAATTTCTAGATTTAAAAGAAAGACAACAATGCCCTGATTGGTTACATATAGTACAAATAAACTAAAAGTATCACTGATTGGCAGATTATTTGGCATTAGGCTTTATGAAGAATACTTTTTCCTTTTAGACTTTCAGAAAGAAGAATTGTAATTTTCAGTAACTTATTTACATATTTAAATTTTTTATGCATATATTTGTAAAATAGTTATTATAAACCAAAAATGCATGATTATAAATAGATTTTATTTGAAAATGATTGTTTTTAAGACAAGTGATAAGATCTTCAGTTGCAGTACAGTGAAAACTGTTTCTATTGATTAAAGTGAACTTTTAATAAAAAGAAGTGTAAATTTGAAATTTTAAAACATCTTTTCAATTTTTATAATGTCTTAACTAAAATTTGTTTCTATTTTAAAAATGGAATTTAAATAAGAAATATTTCATTTAATAATTTTTGTGAATAGGCAAGGTTAGATATAATCCAATCAAAAAATAGTCATTGCTATCATTAGTATTCAGTTTAGTATTTTATTTTTCTATTATGAAAAGTTCAAATTTTAACTTTTGAAGTGTCTTTGGTCAAACTTATCAAAATATTATGCAGGATAATAGTTTAATTATAAAAATAAAATTTTTAAATATGACTGAAGTTGTCACTAAGATCTTTCAAATAGAAATGGGAAGAGTTGGATATTTATAGTTAAAAAATGAGGATGAATCTTGCCAAGATCAATGGTATTCAATGCATGAATCAGAATTTAGAGAAGTCAATATTGAATGAGCATTTGTAAGAAGACAGATTGTTGAACATATAATAAATTAATAAACTCTATTAAATATTTTGATAAATTTAATATTTATTCTAGTTTTAACACTATTTAAATTAAATATTAATGTTAAAATTGCCGCTTTATATAATCATGTGATCTTAGTACTAAGACAGTAATATAGTTAAAAATAATTATTTAATTAGTTTTAAAGTAGTGTTTATTGAACAGAAAATAATTACATTGTTATAGATTAACTGTAAAATGTAAAAATTTAGATTTGACAATATAATTTTCCTTTCTTCCAAAATTAATCAGTGTAGGATAATGCATAAATTTGAGATAGCACAAAATATTAAAGTTAAAGGTTATATTATTAGTTCCCATAAAAAGAAAAAATCCCTTGTTTGTCTAATTAGCATAATGAATATATAAAAAAGCATGATCTACTTGGCTAAATAATAAATTTAACATAAAGCTTTATATTTAAATACATATATTTCATCCTTGGATTTTCAATGATATGGATGGCTGAAGAGTTGGACAGTGTAGAAGATTGAAACTTGACCTTTAAAATTTGAAGATTTTCTTTCTTAATATAAACTGAGCTCTGATTGTATATATGTGATGGAGATAGTGATCTGGACCAAATGATAAGTGCTGTTTCAGCATGAAATATGCATATTGGAGATCTTTTTTTTTTCACATTTATGTTGTCATGTGTATCAGTTATATCAGATGGATTGGATAGCTATAGAGAGCTTGAAAGTCTGAGTTCAAGTCCCTTACAATTACATAAAGCTTTATAATAAATATATAAAGAATTTAGTGTCAGATATCCAATAATAAATGAGACTGTTTAAGAATGATAGTTGGATTAAAAATATAAAGAAAGTAATTTGCTGATTAGATCAATTTTTGAAAAAAAAATTCAAGGGTCTAAAATATAATATAATCAAATTAAAATAATAGATTGTAGTCTTATATAATCATAATTACATTTAAACAGTAGAAATATTTTTATTATTTTTTAAATAAGGATATAAATTTAGATGACTTTTTAATAATATATCCATTTTATTGATCACTTAGATGTGATCAGAGATATCCAATTTGGTCTAATAAAAACATTTTTTTGTGTTGTTAAAAAATATAAAGTCTTTGGATCTTATTGAGATCCTTAGTGAAGTATTAATATATTGGATGATACCTTATCTTCAAAATTGGTGTAAATTTTTTAAAATATGCTGATGCATAAATTTGTGCAGTCTAATTTTATGCATGCTTCTTTTATCGCAGTTTACATAAATAAATGAGATAGAAAAATTTAGAGTAATTACAACATAATATTATTGATCCGTACTATACCAAAGGTATTTTCATTCCTAGGTGATTTATTGTAATGGCAAAGTACTAAAGTCTGAAGTTTAAAGTTTATGTAACATGGCTCTTCTATAGTGCTTAAAGTGATTTTAAATTCCCAAGCAATAATTCATTCAATCGTTTAATACTATCATAATTTTTACTGAATAAAGTTTTATTTATATAAACATTGATTACTAGAAAATCAGAATAACCAATTCTATCAAGCAAATACTATAAAGCATCATGAGCGAAGATGTGCTTTAAAAATTGCTTTTATTGATTTGATCAATTTGAAAAGAACTTACAATGTTATACAGATGCTACATGATGTTTACAAAAAAACATTATATTAGAAAATATAAGTCATTTGAAACAAAATATTGCTTTGAGGTATTATCTTTGTTTTCCAGCTTGATAAATGAAAATCCAGCTATGAAATAATATGTATTCATTCTTACATACATCCAAAATTGAACCAACCTATTGTAACTGATGAAATTTATCACTTCTCCAGAGGATGACTGGAATACCCTTAGCCTAACCAGTAATAAGCAGAAACTACTCTCTTAATGTGAACAGAATATAAATGTCTTTAAATCATAAAGTAATGTGAATGTGTATTAGTAAGTAGTAATATATATTAACTGTGTTATATGTAAATAGGAATAAATAAATTAGTAATATCTGTGTGGCTAGCATATTCTCTCTATATTTGCAAAATACACATATCAAATCTAATTTTATTTCAGGGTTTAAAATATTTAAGTGTGATAAATAAGTTTCTTAAAATTGTATTATTCTATTATAATTTTTTATCATCAATATGATTAAATAACAAAAGAGATTTTAATGTATTTATAAAGGGGTGTCCAAAAATAAGTGAAATTATTTTCTAGTAGCTATCCCTGTTCTAATGCATGCTTCTGCTGCTAGATACTTCTTGCAGATATCCTTCTACATCAATCTGACAAATTATATCATTGTGTGAAATCATAGTAATGTAGTACATGTTTTGTAAAATGTATTTTGCCTATTTGTTGATTTTTGCAATGGCTGAAAAGTTGAAACAATATGAAATTCTGTTTTTTTTTTTAGGAAAGTAATAGGAAAAACAGTTGTAATGTTTGAAACAACTTACAAGCAATTTGCTTTGACAAATGAATGGTTTAATGGAAGTGTCAAATTCCCCACATTCCAAAAAAAAAACATAGAGAGTGAAGTTCTGAAACTTTTGAGTGATGGGGTAAAATGTCCCATTTTGTGGCAAAATGAGGAGTGCAATCTTCACAACGATGTGCCAACACTCAAAGCTTTGAGTGTGAAAGAATTTTTAATCAAATTCAGCATGATCCAGCTTATCCATCAGTCTTATTTATTCAATCCTACTCCATGTGTTTTCTTTTTATTCTCTCCAATAAAAAAATGCCTCTTTTTTGCAGACTTAGAAGTGATGAAGAAAAAAAACAATGGAGGTGTTAAAAGCATCTCTTTGTAAAAGTTTCCAAACTATTTTGAAAAGTGAAAAACACTTTTAGGCCAGTGCATTGCATTAAACGAATGATATTTTGAAAGGAATTAAATATGTAACATCTAAAATTAAATACACAATTTTTTATTGCAAAATTCTCATTATTTTTGGATACCCTTCCATAAACTACATTTTAATACAACTGAATATAAATAATTAAATGATATATGCTAGTGTTAGTAACAAATATCAATAACATTATTTCTAAAATCAGTGTACCTTTAAATAACATGATAATGTCATGTGATCATAAATTACCAATTAGATGAGTGCAAAAATGATAAAAGGCAAAAGTCAGATAATTTAGTAAATATAAAATCAATTTATTTATGAACAAAAGTATAAGAAATATTTATAACTATAACAGTAATAAATTAACTTCTCATCAAAGTCTATATCTAAAGATTTTCGATAACTTTTAACTATAGGAGATTTATCCCACTTTATACTATGCTAAAACAAAATGTATATGTATACATAGAAGTGTTGTGAAATGAGAAATTCATTGGAGAAGGTTGTTAGGCAAGTCTTAAATAGAACTTAAGCATTAACTAATTATTAAATGATGAAGATAAATAATGTTTTATCTGATCTGTCTGTATATAATCAGTCTCTCAAAATGGTTATCTCTATTACATAAACTTTATTTCTTTACAAAGCACATAGAATATTTATCTTACATATTTGAACCATATAAATACTCATGGGCATTATAAAATATTCTGTCTTCTATAGGTTAAAATCCAAATCATCAGGAGGCATTCCCTTTACTTTATGATTATACAATATTATAACAAAATATTTATGGTCACAAAGACTAAAATGTACTTTGCATAGATCCATATAACATTACACAGAATGCCTACCAAGGCTAATATTTATGAGTAAATTTTATTTATATTGTTAGGAGCTTATATATTCTAAACAGTAATATTATATGTAAAATCTCATTGCCATACAACTTTTTAATGTAAAATATTTTCAAATAACATAAATATAGACTTTTACAGACTATTTATATATCATATAACAATCAAACACAATAGAAAATATATAATTATACCGTAAACTATTAATGATAATAATTAATATTAATAATTTCTCTCCAACCCAAGTTATGCACATACCTAAGTCATCAATATTAAAATTATAATCGTATAATTTAAATCATACTGTCTGTATATACATGTTTAATCTTGCTTTCCTCTTATAAGAACTTTTATTTTATTGAATACAAGGAAAATAGGTAATAATGATACACACAAAACATATTTGTTGCTAAAGTTTATCCAAAGTCTTGAAAGTTTCATGAAGACATATTTCAGATATTTTATTCAAACAAAGTTTTTAAAGCATTTTGAAGAATTGATTTAAGTTCATCAGCACATCTAGAGCAAAACTTTCAAAGAATGAGATAAAAATTTATCGTTGCAAATCAGGAAGATAATGACAGAATCTTATCCTTTTGGATGAATTTATTAGTGTAGTAAATTTTAAATAAGTTGTTTTCTCCCTTTCTAAATGGGAGAATTTGAACTCAGACTTTCAAAGTCCTTTCAGTCATCCACTCCATCTTATACAACTGATACATATGACTAAGTATATGTGAAAAATAATAAATGATCTCCAATATAAATATTTCATGTTGAACCAGAACTTATTAGTTATCTTTTTCACATATATGTGGTCATGTGTATCAGTTGTGTAAGATGAAGTGGATGAATGAAAGAAGCTTGAAAGTTGGATTCAAATCCTCTTTAATTACATGTAGCTTAAGTATATATATTATACTTGTATTTAAATATAAATGAGCTTTAGTAGGTAATTAGTAATTTTTCCTAGTGTTAAAATTCACAAATATTGACATTTTCTTTAGAAAAAATATTTAAAGAAAAGTTCCATTGATTTTGAAGAAACTTGATTAAAAACAAATCATCTAGTAGTATGTGTTTATATAATAATCATTTGCTTTTTATCACAGAAGCAGATGGTTAACTGAAGTCTTAGTGTTTCGGGAGTAGTTTTAAAAATTTTCATTTCAAGAAAAATATTAGAGTCTTTTTGTCCGCGTATTTTAAGCTTGTAAAGATGTTTCAGATGGTTTTATCAGAATCTCAAAAAACAAACACATTTGCCACAAGGGCAAATGATTTGTAAAGATCTACCCTCCATGATCAAAATTAACAAAAACCAATATGGCTAAACTTAAATATTGGCCCTGTGCACTTTAATCAATAGATGACTAGCAATGGAAGAGAATGATTCCTCTTATGTATATGTATTTGTAGGTTTTAATTATAAATGTAGGGGATTTGAACTCAGACTTTCAAGCAAACTTCAACTATCCACACTATCTCATACTACCGATACACATGATCACAGGCATGTAGAAAAGATAAATAATCACAATATACGTGTTTCATGCTGACCAACACGCATCAGTTGGTCCAGGTTATCACTCCCACACACATATATAATCAGTGCTCAGTTTATATTAAGATAGCAAATCTTCTTACTTTAATGGACAGGCTTCAGTCTACTCCAATTCTTCAGCCATCCATGCCATTGAAAATCTGAATGCAAGTGATTTCATCATTTTCACTCAAATTTTTTACTCTTTTAGCATTTTACTCAAAATTTTCTACAGTTTTTATAGATGCAATATTCTTGCAGACAAAAAGTTTTTTGAAAAAATTAATGCATCATTATAATAAAATAATTTTAAAATTACAAAAACAATATCTTATAACTATATTTAAATAAAATATCCATTTCAATAAAATTAAATATACAAATTATGTTAGAATAAATATTTATGCTACAGATATTAAAGTAAATCATTTTTATTTTATTCAATTCCTATTGTTCTTACCATAAATTGCATTTAATTAAAATAATAACTTTAACTAAATCTTTAAAAATAGTATTCCTTTAAATTTAAAATAGATCAAAAAAGCATAAAATAAACATTTGAACACACACATTCACTTAATAAAATTTAAAGCTTATGTCATTACTATAAATCATTTTACTATTTGGTATACACTAATATAATAATTGTTTTATTAACTTATTTAATATCATACGCACAAGGGATGAAAAAATTTCATCGTCCAACATTTTCTCAGATACCTGGTTAATAATGCGATTTCACTCTAATCTATAAAAATGACTCACCATCGCCAAAGAACTAGATCACCTGGATTAGTAACAAAAAGATTATTGATGCATTAATATATGTAAATTGTTATAAACTAATGTAACGATCAGAAGAATGGTAAGCCTGATCAAATTTTTTTTTTCTCCTTTTTTTTCTTTTTGTACAACCTTTTGAAACATAATCTTATTTTAACTAATTCATTTATATGTTTATAATGTGTATTTTTTAGTGATTGTCTTTTTTAACAGTTAACTTCAGCAACGGGTATTTTTAAAATTAGATAGGTAAATGCAATTTTTAAAATTGCTCCACAAATTTCAAATGCTATAAATTTAAGAGAAGACGACTTGAATTTGTAAAATTTTGTCTTATAAAATCAAAAACTTGTGTAATAATGTTGTTTTTATAATAAGCCAATAAATTTTTTGAAGTAATCTCTTTATGGCATTTTAGGAGGCATCAAATATCCACTACAATATTTATGATGAAAACATTTTTAACAAATGAATATTCTGTTTTAAAATCTGATTAAAGTTTTTAGCCACAATATTTCGAAAGTTAGCAACCACTTAAATTTAGTTATATAAGGAGCTTAAAAGTCTGAGTTCAAATCCCTTCCAATTGTATTAAGTTCAGTGTAGAAAATATACTTCTATTTAAATAAGACATTAACAACTTCATGCTCTCATTTTCAATCACTTAAGATTTGGCCATACATATACGTTTGGATCGAAAAAATAGATGGAATCATTTTATCTTTTCCCAAAGACTTTATCTAGTGTTTGAAAAAGTGGAAGTATTCATTTATATAGTGACATCTACAAAGCGCATGTGCATTAGCTTATTGGCTTATTGGTATTACAGTTTCTATTTAAATATTAATCTATAAATGTAAATGTATGTCTTCATTAAATAAGGCATTTGAACATAAAAAGTAATTTTTTTAAAAAATAATTGTATTGTGATCTTGGATACAGTTTTTGTTTCATAGGCATACCTCTAATGTTTTCAATTTTGGTTATTGTCATTTTGGAGAATATAAGTGAAAATAAAATACTGTGCAGAACTATAATTATACAAAATTCAATAGTTGTAAGATTAGCAGTGTAATGTATTGTTATGTGAATACGTTTGTGTATACTGATTAGATTGTTTATTTTTAACTTTTTACCATTCTCTGTCATTGCTAACTTTAATCTTTTGATAGTAAGAATGGTTTTTGGTATTTGTTATTGAGCAATAAATAAATAAATGAGTAGTGTATTAGTGATTGCTAGTGGTGATGATGTTATATACGTATAGAAAATGGACCAAAGTGTGTCTTTTTACTTCTTAATCTAAAATGAAAAATCTATTAAACACGAGTATGACATTGTTACTTTTAAAAATAAAATGCATATGTAAAATGTAATAGCAAATTACAATTCTCAATTACTATTTCTTTCCCTGCCAATTTTTTGATTACTGAGCTCATCGTTATTTTTAAAATGCAAAACTAACTTTTGGTTAATTTCTGTAATATTTATTTGTTTAACACTTTAATCATGTACAATTGTTTTAACATCTAATTTTGTTCATATCAAAGTAATTATTTTATTTTTTTTCTTAAGATTACATGGAAGAGTATTGTGGCCAGAATATAATTGTAAATCCTTTTCGAAATCCAATGGGGATTATCCATCTTACAAGATCACCAAACTATATGAACGTTTCAGAGCACTGTATTACAAATGTTATTTTATTGAAAGGAGTTCATAAGCTTTTCATAACTGTAAAAATGATTGATTTAGATGGATGTAGCAAAAGTAGACTTCAAATTAACAACGGAGACATTATTTGCTCATCTAAAGTAGAGTTTGGTTTAGAAAACTCTTTATGGAGTTATTTTCATCATAATCAGATTACCATTGATTTTTATCATGAATATGTGCTAACATATAATAAAGGCTTTACTTTAATATATTCAGCACTGCGAGAAGGTAAGATATAAGTAAAGCATATATAAATCATTTACAGAATAATTATAAACCTCTTTTATGACATTTAGAATTATAATATAAATAATGTCTGTTAAATTTACATATTTGTATTCTTATCATATCAAACTGTTTACCTATTATTAAAAAAAATTACTCACTAAATTTACTAATACATACAATGCAACATAATCATTTCTGGTGGGTATGAGTTTAGCAAAATTTTGTTGGTGAAAGATTGAAATATAATTTGTTTGTTTCATTCATGCCGGATCGATCGTTATTCACGTAATAGAATGAGCCACGTTAAAGACCGTTGCAACTGCAATCGTCTGATTATTAAAAATGGCTCCATGGTTGTTCCTAAAGATGCTAATAATAAAAAATAGGCTACAGATTGTCAAATGTGTAATGTACTTATTAATTTCTTTATATTTAATATAAAATTATTAAAAGAATATCAAGAAGAGAGAAAGTAATATTGTTTTTAAAAGTCTTTTAAATTTTATTTTGGATAAAAATAATCAATAGTCGGAATATTTTAGTGAGAATCTGCAGTCTCTTTTCTATTACTATTATCTCTGGTAGTAATTACTTAACTACTTTCGTGTAAAATATCAATACTATATCAGTAATAAACAACCACTTAGATTGATGACTTTGATACAATTTTTTATATTTTTTTGAATTTATAATGGATTTGTCTTGAATTGTACATCATTTGTAATGAAAATGGCAAGAAATTTATGATTCACTATTAGCCAACTATCATGATATGACCATTCCTGAAGAATGCATCTGGCATATAACTCTTGAACACACCCCATCTCTAATTTTGGTGCAAAGTAGATGTGCTTATTCATAAGGTCAATCTAAATTTATAATAAAATAAGTGTCTATTTTATTTATCGTAGCAAAAAAAGTTTTCAAATACACAAAGAATAAAAAGTAATAAAAGTATAATCACTAGTGGATGTATGATGCCAAATGCAATTAAAAAAGGGGATGAAGCAGAATGCACATCTTAAGTGGAGGAACAGGAGAATGTACTTAAATTCTACTTAAATTAATTCTAATATTTCACATTAAATTAAAATTATAAACACTTTTTTTTTCCTAATAAGTAAAGCCAAATATATTTAATAGTATGGCTGATTAAATGTAGGTTTAGTCTAAACGTTCCACTTGCAAAATATTTAATGTTATTTACAAAAATAATAATCATTATATTATTTTTGCCCAGATGACAACAATTAGAAATGCATAAATGATTACCAAAACTCTCTCAGTTAACAAGTTAGCCCTTATTCACTAAATCAGTAAGCAATGATAATGATAATTTAAATCAAAAATTAAAAACTTTCTCAATTTTAAATCGCAAGAATTTGAAAAGCACTCTTATGACTCAATCAGACATTAAAGTAAGAAACCAGACTTAAATAATTTTTAAACAAATTCTTTAAAAAGGCAATTTTAATTAAATTTTCAAGTGAATTAAAAAAATATATAAATGATGAAATTTATTCTATATATAATTATCTTTTCCCAGGATAGGATTTATATAATATTTACTGGCATGATAATTAACCAACTCAGTGAAACAATAATGATAATGATCTGAAAAAAAAAAAATACTTTACTCCTTTTTTGGAAATAATAAAATAATAAAGGTAAAACTTGTAACTTTTTCATGTAAATCGTTTTAGTGTTTAAAAAGATATTATATTAATTAATATTCAAACCTCATATACACACACGTATCTGTAAAAATATTTTTCCCTAATCATGCATTATTATTATTTTTATAATAAAACTCAAAATTATAGAATTATTTGATACAAAACAAATATAGGGAAAAGCACATTTTTCTTAATGCTGAAGTGTAATGCTACTATTTTTGGTTGCTCTTGTATTAACCCGTATTCTTTTCAAATGTCTTTTGGGATGTAAGAATTCTAATGCAATCTGCTACCAATAAAATATTTATTCCAATAAGTTCTTTTTCATACTTTCATTTCTGTATTTAAATTGAAATATTATTTATATATCCAATTGGAAACAAATTTTTTATTAATAATAATAATAATAATAATAATAATAATAATAATAATAATAATAATAATAATAATAATAATAATAATAATAATAATAATAATCTATTATTCCCAGTAAATCCAATAATCCATTGTAAGCTGACTCGATTTATAACAGTTCGTTTTTTTAGACTGGTGTACAACTAATTTGAATGTTTTATTTTGAATATAAGATAATGGCATGATTTTTAAAGGAATGTGGCAATAGGCTGTAGGTATTCTGTTGACAATTTTTTTTTTGTAAAAAAAATTATAATACCGTCCATTATACAAGCATAAATGTAATCTGTAATGTTGTTCTCTTTTGTTGCATGTATAACTTTTAGGACAGTAATGATTTTTTTTACTTCAAAAAAATTAATTTCTTTTCAAACAGAAGCATTGATGAGACAAAATAATTTAACAGGTCCAAAAAATTCTTTAAAGTAAAATATTACTTCAAAAGTTTTTAAAAGATAATCTTCAGACATGTTTTCATTAGGGAAAACTCTCCTTCTTTTTATATCAATAATGATATTGACTAATCACAATTTTGTTTATTTTTTTATTAATTAGATCTGCAAGAATTGAAAAAATTACTTTTTGTGAGGTAAAAAATATTTTTTACAAAAACGTAAAAACATTTTTTGTATTATTTTTTTTTTTTAAATATCTTAAAATCAAAAAGTGACAAAAGCAATATTTCTTTATTATTATAATAGAGGTTTTAAGCCAATAAACATCACATGATCACCATTTCCTACGCTTGCTCATAACTGTTATTAAAATAAATAATAACAGTTATGAGCAAGCATAGGAAATCGTGATCATATAATGTTTATTGGCTTAAAACCAATCCTGCCTAATAGGATAGTGGTGGCTATGGTTATTAAAGAACCAAGGTCACAAAAATGTATAGGTATTGAACTGAGTTTAGACCTATATGACTATATAAGCTATTGAGCTTAGATTGAAAATATTACAGTGTTTTCAATTTAAGACTCATAGTTTTGTAGTTAAGTAGATATAAAAGATGGCTGCTGGAGGATTGCATTAGATCCTAAGATCTAGGTGCAATACTCTCAGATCCAAGGTTCCTCACTGACGAAGGCTACAAGCCAGAAACTAGTCTGGGGATATTGGATGAGTAGGCACTAGATGGAGATTTTATGCACAAGCCTTCTCGCATCTAGCGATTACCCTGGCTTGCACTGAATGGCAAAATAGAGAGTTTTGCCTGATATAATAGAGATTATTTTACTTTGTATGATTGTAAAATAATTGACCCAGATATTATATATACAAGCACATATTCCTCACTGTCTTTTATGAAAATGCACAGAAAAACCATCTATACTATTTAAGAATGAGGGTTGATAACTATGCGGTATAGGCTGAGAATAGAAAGGAAATGATTATTAATTTTCGGTCAATCGGCATTTGATTGGTTGATATAAAATGTTAGTATAAATATGAATTTAATACATGAATTTGCAAAATCCTTATTTTTTAATTATATACATATTTTTTTTTAAAAAGCTACATATAAGATATTACTTTTATTGTGCTAAATCAGTATGTAATATTTTGTAATGATATACTCTTTAATCATTGACTATATTAAATTTTATTAAATATCCTGTAATCTAATTTCAAATAAAGAAAATCAATTTAACTGCAGCTCAATATATAAATTAGGGAAGCAAATTTAAGCAATAAAAATTATTAGATATAATATTGAGTCTATATAAATACTTATGTAGCCTTAATTAAATTTGCCTTGAATCATATTCACAAGGCAAAATCGCTCATATTTATTTTAATAACCTTGGAAACAATTATATTTATTGTAAATATGTATTATTAAAATTGAATAATATGTGATATTTTGAAGAGATGGATTCTCTAATAGTTAACTATAGAAATAATTCAAATATATCTTATATATGAATGATCTCACATAAAAAAATTAGTAAATAAATAAAATTGGGCTCTTTTTTATTTTTTATTTTTTCAAATTAATTAAAATACTGAGGGTTTTTTTTAAGTATCAACTTACTTAGCAGTAATAATATTTATTATAATTTATGGTTTTATTATTAAAAAACTGACGTGTGTGTGCATATTCTAATATATGTATTGATAAATATAAGTATAAATAGATATGAAGATAAATTAAGAGATGGATCAGTATTGCTACTAGATAAAAAGTAAGTAAACGTAAATAATTAAAAAGATATAGTTAGATAAGAGAGAGAGGTAGATGAACTAATAGATAAACAAATATAAAAACACATATTAATTATATAGATCAATAGATGGATGGACAAAAAGTTAGTTAGACAGACATACAGATAGATAGATAAATAGATGGAAGGTAGGGTTGATAATTGGGTAGGCAGTTAAGCAGATAGGGGTGCATCTAGATAGACAGCCAGATAGAACAATAGACAGACATATATACAAACAGTTATACAAACATTAAATAAATACTTAACCAGATAGATATATAGATAGATGGGTGAACAAATGTATGGATGCATGTATGCATAGATAGATAGATAAATAGAAAAAAAGTGGATTGTTGATGACTGCAAATGTGGGTCAATATATTGATGACCATTAGATAGATAGATAGATAGATAGATAGATAGATAGATAGATAGATAGATAGATAGATAGATAGATAGATAGATAGATAGATAGATAGATAGATAGATAGATAGATAGATAGATAGGTAGGTAGGTAGGTAGGTAGGTAGGTAGGTAGGTAGGTAGGTAGGTAGGTAGGTAGGTAGGTAGGTAGATAGATAGATAGATAGATAGATAGATAGATAGATAGATAGATAGATAGATAGATAGATAGATAGATAGATAGATAGATAGAAAGAAAAGTAGGCAATAATCCAATAAATAGAATGAAAGACAGATTGTGCAGATTAAATAGATAAATTGATAATTAAATGCATACATAGTAATAGATAAGTAGGTATATAGATAGATATATAGGTAAATAGGTAACAATAGATAGATAAATAGTCAGATAGATGTGTAGATAGGTACATATGTACCTATCTAAAATATGAATGCATGCATGGTTAGATAAATAGTTATATTCATACATACATATGTACATATATAGATAAGTAGGAATGTAAAAAGGTAAATAGTTTATAAATACAATTTATCCAAACTTCAAACACTTTTTAGCAAAACTCTTTATTTGTACATATACCTATGTTTTTTTTTATTATTTAGAAGATCAAAATAAACTTGCTCTGAAGAAGTCTGCAGGTAAGTTGAAACGTTAGGTGTATGTACAAATAAAGAGTTTTGCTAAAAAGTGTTTGAAGTTTGATAAATTGTATTTATAGGATATTATGGAAAACATAAAGAAAAATATGATTTTGGTAATATTTATGTAAATAGTTTAATAGAGATGGATAGATGGATGGATAAATAAATAAATGGATAAACAGATAGATAAGTAAATAGACAGATATATAGACATAGATATATTAATTAAGTTGACATGTTAATAAACTGACATGCTGGCAGATGACCATATAGTTAAACTGATCATCTGTGATCTGTATATTCATCTGACATGCAGACAGACAACTAAATAAACAAATAAATAGATAGATAGGTAAGTGAATAAGTATAGAGATATATAAACAAAGGAATAGATAAATACATAGGTAGATTGTGTTATTAAGTATCTTTTACATAGTAAAAATAAAATTAGCAGGAAATCCTATTAAATATACTGAAAAAATATTCTGTCCCAGATGTCTTCACCCAAATTATAGACAATTTCTTGTGCAATAAAGAGATATTTGTAACCTTGGATGGGAGAATAGTGCCGGCTTCAAACTACAATACTCAATTTCCCAGGGATCTCTTCTAAGTGCATTATATTTCATAGCATATATAAACCCACTGCTCATAGAAATAGAAGAAAATCTACCAGGGATCTTTATATCCACAATAGGAAATTAACCACGTATCATAGATAAATGATATATACCTGGGTCTCGTTTTACGTGATAGATAGGTTTCTCAGAAAACACACAAAAGAAATTGTGCAAAAATAGATGTAACTTACATTGAAAAAGGGGGGAATGCAGTCTGTGATTTTTCAAAATTCGCGTAAAAGCAAAGCACCAACGTAAAATTACTTTAAAATTTGTGCAAAAAAAAAAAATAAGGAAATAAAATATGACTAATAAAAAATTTCAAATTTGATAAAAATTGATACAAGACAAACTTTTTTTAACTATAATATTTAATTTTAATCAAAATAATATATTTTTATGCATAATTTACTGTACAGTAATTTACATTTTTTTAATACACGTTTTGCAAACTGATAAAAAAAATCAGATTTTTCTCAAGAGGAAATACAACTAGCACCAACTTCACTCTCATGTTTTGTTGATTTTCTGGTGACAACATAATTAGTAATTAATCTTTGAGATGATGATTTTATTAATTGTTTATGAAGCTCACGATAACCAGACATACAAACATTTCGCTCTCGTTGGAATTTAAGAGCACGTTAATGATTAGTGTCATTAATAAGAAAATAATAATTGATTATGTTCTTTTTTAAAAAACAAAAATAGAATGTGATTTAAAATGCAAAATTAACACGCACAATGTTCGAACAAATTTACATTATAATCTTGTAAAATTTAATATGTATATTTATAAAATGTGAAAATTATGATTTTAATTTCATTATTGCATAAAATATTACTATTATAAAGCACTGAAAATATTGAAATTACTAAGATGAAAGTTGAATTCCAATAATGTGCTGTTACTTTCAATATAACGTAAGTGTGCGAAATTTATTATTTAAAGTAATTGAGCATTATCGGAAATCGACTTCCGGTGAAACACGAATCATGTAACTTCAAAATCGTGTTAGATAAGTCTGCGTAAAAAGAGACCCAGGTGTAGTGGTATTTCTACCATCAAAGAGGTACATAGCAAAACTGGAAAGAATACTGGAGCAGTTCACAAAAGATTTTGGGCTAGAATTTAACATGAATAAGTCTGCAGCATGGAATCTGATCTCAGGCAAAAAAATACCTTCAAAATTTATGGCAAGCCCACAGAAGTTCCTAGGATTCCTGATTGCAAAATCTCCATCAGCAATGAAAAGGGATATTCAAGACACTATACTAGCTGCCACCCAAAAGATAACTAATGCTCTCTCTAAAGTATATCTATCAATCCATAGGAAGCTCTCACTGATCTCATATTGGGAGGTATAGAACTTGACTAATGGGGAGATAGGGCTCACCCCTGGTATGCTGGAGTAACCCATAAAGGGATAATTTCAAAATTCAAGTATTGGAATCTAGAAGCTAAATACTTGGATTTCACAGTCAAAATGAACTTAGAGGTGCTCCCTACAAATGCTTTTCTAATATACAAGAGAGGGTCCACTAAGTTTGACCCCATATGCCAAATTTGCAAAAGAGAAGAGAAGACCATACTTTATGTATGACAAGGTTTGAATATCCAAAGAAAAGTAATAAATGCTTATATGAAAACAAACAAACCCATCATTACATCCCTCAAGCACTGCATCAAAAAGGGAATATACCCACTTATAAGAATCTCAACTTTCCTGGCCTTTTCCATTTGTAAAATTAGATGTAAACTAATTCTTTGACAATCACAAAATAACACTAAACAACTACTAATAAACTTTATTAAGGAAATCAAAAAGAGGGACAAATCAATAGCACAAATGAAAATATTTAAGGACACATGGGAATTATTTGATTTACCAGATGCCAGTTAACCTGTTTGGAATCTCATCTTGGATTGACTGAAGATATAGAGATAAGAACTAATAATATAGATATCAGATCTTACATTGTAAACATTTATAACCACTGAGTAAAATGTAAAACCTCAGAATAATAAAAGTAATCTTTTAATAAAAAAAGTGAAATTAATTTTTCAATTTCAATATGAGAAAAAATATATCTGTTAGAAAATAATTAATTTAGCATTTTAATGTTTATCTAAAAACTAAAAATATTTTAATAATAATAATCGTTACATGAACACACTGCATAGATTGTTGAGGTTTTTTCTTAAATTATAACTAAACTTTTATAAATTTTTGAAAAGTATTTTCAGTCATCATTGTATTTGTCACCATGATCAGCATAACATTCAATCATAGTTGTAAATCATTTTAAAATGCTGCTACAGCAAAGCATATTTGTGTAAGGAGACATATGACAATATTTATCCACTATGTATTTTTCTCTATAAATAAAAAAAAAAATTTAAATAATTTTAGATAGGATAATCTAAACCAATATCTATTATGTCTCCAAGAAACTAATCATTTTGTTTATTGAACTGATAGATGCAAACTCTTTGGACTTTGTCATTATTACATACAACAAGTGATAGCTGAATTTATATAGTTTACTATAATTGAATAAAAGATGATGCCAAGTATTCTATAAATTTATGGAAGTTTCTAACAAATGAAAAAAAAAAGCATCTAGTGACTCATATTCCATACCAAATCTGTCACTATCTTGCTTTAAACCATAAACTGTTCTGTTTGAATTAAAACATATAACATCAATCTGTGATTTGAGTGATGTTCTAGTTATTATATGTGCATCTATTATTATAAAGTGCTGAAAATTTTGAAATTATTAGATAGGAAGTCAAACTCCGACAATGTGCTATTACTTTAAATATTATAAATCTTCGGAAACTCGCACATCAGTAAGAGCATTGTGGGAGTTCGACTTACCATATAATAATTTTTTATTATATGTTCAATAAATTATAATTTCTATAGAGCTTTTAAACATTTAAGATATTATGGTTAATGTATACCATTTCTCAGAGTTTGTTATGGTTAATGGCATCTCTTTATTTTTTTTATATATGTAAAGAAAATAATTTATTAATAAATCTAAAAATCTGTCTGTTTTGTTCAAACAAATTTCCAATAATGACTGTAATATTCAGAAGTAACAAAAAATATTTCTAATAATGAGAAAGAAATCCAATAGTTTTTGACTGTGATGTATTTATCCAGTTTGGGCTTTATCTTAGCCAAATGAATTTATCATGAAATAGGATTTTTCAGTAATTAGCTCAATTTATAAAGCAGTATAGTATCTTTCCATGCATGTACTTTCATTGTACAGGTATCATAACTTTACTTTATATATAGTTTGAATATACAGTACATATATTATACTATTTGACTTTGGTATGCACTTAATTTGATATAGTATGTTATATGACTGAACAGGATTCATACTATTTGACTTCTTTATACATGCATGAGCATTGTCTTTTTTTCTCATTGTTTTTCTGTGAATAGGTCAAAAACTATTCAGCATATAGAGTTCCACTCATATATAAAAATATCATCAAAATAAAAATGTATACTAATATAGACTTGAAAATTATTGAGTTTTATTTTGCATTGTGATTTAACCAGCTGTTTAAGTTTGTCAATAATTATGATGTGAATTTATATTCATTAGATTCACTTTTTTTTAAAATAATCGTCTTTTTAGTTCAATATAATTATAAATCATTGTTTTTTGTATTTATGTTATTATTAGTACTAATATATTAGATATCACTAATATAAAACTTCTTTATTGTTATTATTATAACATTATTATTAAGCTCCTTGTCATTCTAACGAATTTGTCTGCGAAAATGATCGTAATAACTGTATTTTAAAATACTTCGTTTGCGATGGCCATAATAACTGCGGTGATCGCAGTGATGAAGATTCTAGAAGAGCTGCCTGTGGAGATAAGGCAGGTATGACTAGTATTCAATTTTCATTACGAAAATATTTAATGATTACAAATTATTTTTGATTTATTTACATTTAAGTTATTGATTTTTTAACAGTTATTTATTCTAAGAAATAATTAGACTTTTTATATACATATAAGAGATTTTCATGACATCCACATATTATTCTTCCAAAGTGAAAGTCGAATCTAGAGAGAATAAACTTAAAAAAAATTTTCAAAGGATTTAGGTTTATTTATAGGCAGCCAGCCCATAACTAATCTACTAATCATCCAATATTATTTGATAAATAGAATCTAACTATTCTCACTTAGAGAATAAAGCTAGGTATTACCCATCTAGTGGATAGCTTGATAAAGACAATCTGATTTGTAAAAAATATAAAATTTCCTATAATTTATATATATAATAAAGAAACCCTTAACCAGTAGTTAGTGACATTTTTAAAAGTTTTTGAAATCGTATACAGAAATCTTATAATATTTTTGAGTCACATATCTATGCAACTTTCATGAATTACCAAACAATTGAAGATTTTAGGGATAATCAATTGAAAGCGACCTCTAGCTGTGTATATAAACATCTTTGTATTTTTATTTAAAAAATGTTAATTAAATTTAATACTACGTTTATCATATCTATATGATTGCATTACCATAATTATCAATTGTCCATAAATAAGTATAGTCATTAAACTTCTCAGAAAAAAATGTTAAAGTTAATAAAAAAAATAAAAAGCCAAACATGAGTTTTTCAAAAACTATAAAGTCAAGCTGTAAATTACTGATATTTCCACATACAACACTTGCTGTTCATTGTCTGTTTATGTCACATCATGCAATGTTATCTTTCTGAAAAACTTTAATACATTGCTAATTGTATCTCTATATAGTTTTTTTGTTTTCAGATCAATCCTACTAATGAATGCAACTAATATTGAACATCTCAACTAGAAGCAATGCACAACTTCACCATGAGTTTTTTTTTAAAAAAAAAAAATATTTGTTACTCACCATTAGCTTCATATTCCCAATGAAGAGAAGTTTTGGGATTACAATATTAGACATAATATCATTTCATCTCAAAAGAAAACTAATAATTGATCTTAAGGTTTTATGTCACATTGTCAGAACCTTATAAAACATTCTTAAATAAAAAAAAGTTTCTAATAACTTTATTTTATATTAATATGCAAACTTGCTCTCACTACAATATGGTAAGTTTATCAGTATTTCATTGTAATAAAATATATATCTTTTAAAATATTAAATTTAGAAGCAATAAATTGGAGAGGATATTGCACTGCAAAATCATTTAATTAGATTGGTGCCAAACTGCATTAACACTAGTGGTATCCCAACTAAATATAAGATGTTTCATTTGCAACAATTTATAAAGAGTTTCAAAAAGAATAGCTATGAACATTATAGAGGAATAACAAGAAAGTTTTAGAAAAGGAGGAATACCAATAGATCACCTATTCTGCGTGACTCAAATCACAAAAAATAAAATGGCAAAAAATAAAGAGATTTATCTATATAGTTATTAAAAGGTATATGATAGTATTCTTCTCAAAAGACTATGGGAAGCACTGGAATTAAAACATATAAGTATAATTCTTATTAAAGAAATTTTAAAAATCCTATAATATTGTAATGTTCACTGCTCTATTAGGGTTTTTTACAAGTAACTTCCCATACTCGGTGACCAATTTACATCCTATCCATTAAATTTGTTTCATCAGACAATTCAGTAAGATTTAATGGATGCAATTATTTTTTCTGGTCACACAACACCCTCTTAACTAATGTAACTACTAAAATAATGGGATCACGTAAGCCAGCTTTTAATTTATTTGAAAGGCGGCAGGATTCTGTATCAGAATCCACTGGCTAAACCCCTTTTATTTAGTTATTTACAATGAAATTATCTGGAAACTCCGGAGGATTGAGTTTCAATACAGCGTTGGCAAAGATAAATTATATTTTCAAATCTTAATAATTAACATTAATAAATTTATTAATAATCATTAATAACATACAATGAATAGTTGGTATTAGAAATAAATATTTTTATTTTAACAAATTAAAATATAAAAATAAAAAAACACATTATGAATTAATTAATTGGAAAGATGACATGCACGCTAATCCATATATGAATCAATTAATAAAAAAAACAGTTCAACAGTTATAGTTCTTAGGGAAACAAGAGTCTCTTGATAATAGAATTTAAAGTCTTTATCAGGATTATTTTAAGCTTATTTTAAGAATTGTTTGCAAACTTTGTTACAATCGGGAAAGTTACTCTTAACTTACCAGTAAGTTGGTGTAGGTTTTTGGGATCCTGAGCTCATAAGAATTTCCATTGGTCTCTCCTGCCAGCATCTTCCATTATTGTTCCATTCTATAGCTGGAGAAAAGGCATGATTGTAGTGACCCTTTCATTGGAAAAAGCGGTCTTCACAAGGCCCGTTTCCATGCTTGCATGACAGCTTGGTACAGCAAGTGGCATACCTGTGCAGAAGTATATTACTGCCACAGGTTATGCTCGTAAAAACCTCCAACTCTCAGACACATAACTAGAAGGCAAAGAGAAGACCTAGATCAAAGTTGTCCTCCTCTTTTTATACCTTGATCCAGTTTTTGAAACTTCTGTGCATTCTTTTGTCCTTTTATCAGCATATAAGATAATAATCTTGTACACTCTCTCTTAAATTAAAGTTACAAAGTCCTCCTTTCACAAAGTCCTTTTGCCATCTTTAATTAGCTAAAATATTTTTCTTTTAGCTTATCTGGATTAGTAATTTGTGTGTCTTTTGTTCTTTTCAATTTTTACTTTAATTTTTAATTAGATACAAAAAAAAAATATGGATGGAAATTTTACTTTCATTGTACGTTTTAAAAAAAATAGATTATACCAATGAAAAAATTTACTTTTTTTAGTAAGAATACTAAATTTACTTTTTCTTTTTTTTTCTTAGCTTTTAAATATCTTACCAGATGCCAATATATTTGTATCATATAAATAAGCGGTACAATATATATAATACTTATATATAATATTTTCTTTATGAATGAAAAAAAAAAACTGTCTGATGCTTTGGCCTGACAGTATTTCATTTACTTAATAAACTAATTCAAAACTGTTTTAACATCAATGAAAAGGTTTTCTTTTGTGGTCTCCAATCAACTGAATGCACTTTTGGTGATGTTTACCATAATCATAACTCTCGTGGATAAATAATGTGTTCTGCTTGATGTAGTCAGGTGATAATGTCAAATAATAATGTATGCATTTTATTCAAATTAGTAATTTAAATATTCCTTTTAGTTGTTTTATTTCTTGTTGATGACATTTTTATTGTTGGAAATGAGTCATGCCTCCCTGATTTTTCTTTTTCTATCATCCAGTTCTATATACTTGAGATTGATAGATAATGGGTTTTAAATGTGGCCATGTTGTTGTTTGTGGTTCCAAAATACAAACTTTTATTTGTGGTTGTTTTTAACATGCATATATAAGTATTTATGCTGCATTAATCTAGTAGAGCTATTAGCTTTAAATTCACCTGGATGTATAAATCAAAAAACACACATGAATTATTCATGAGAGCTATGTTTCTGGTGAACATTACACAAAGTGCATTCAGCTGATTCAATTCATAAAAGAAAAACCTTTCCGTTAGACATAGTTGAAACGTTTTTGTAAAATTTTAATTACAAACATAAATGAAATGAAAATTAATATTAATAAATAATCTCAAAATATTATACATTATTAAAACACTGGATGTATTTTATCAGAAATATACTGTGAATTGAATAACCAAATATAACTCACTGTCTCTCTGGCATTTAGCTTGAAAGTGAGGTGATGATGATGATTTTATTTATTAATGAGCGCTAGCCATAATGAAAATTATAGCTCCACAATTTCTTCAATATCTATTATTACCCATAATGCTAACTGTTATATCACCATCTGGTAATTTATGTTCAGTTAAAAAACACTCTTATTTTATGACTTATATTATCATAATACTAGATATATTTTAAATACCATATAGAATAAAGAAGAAAGTTATTCAAAGATATTAAATTTTAATAAAAGTGAATAATTTAATAAAATAAAAAACCAATAGTAAAGAATTACAATAAATGGAGTTATAGTCTCAAATAAATATAAATGGAGTTATAGTCTCAAATAAATAAATTAGCATTTTCTTTGATATGAAACAATAGATAAATAATTACACAAATAACCTCACCCATTCATCCATTATCTGACATAAAATATATACAAAAATATATGTTCACGATATACTACTGCATAAAAAAGAATATACATAAGTCTATTTGTATTTTTATATTGGACTATTTCCATCATCTAATATGTGCGTTGAATGTCTTTAGAAAAGTTTATAATTTTATTTAAATATTCCAAATACATTCAACTGTTAGTAATATCACAGCAAACAGGTTAGTATATGCACCAACTGTTAGTAATATCACAGCAAAAAGGTTAGTATATGTACCAACTATTAGTAATATCACAGCAAACAGGTTAGTATATGCACTAACTGTTAGTAATATCATAGCAAACAAGTTAGTATATGCACGTTTTGAGAGGTATTTTTCTCCCCTCTTTTTCAGGTATTGCTGGCCTGACTAGTAATAGTACTAGCATGGGATTCGAACCTGGGTCCTTAGATTCTTGGTTATTGAATTTTAAGGTAACGCTCTAACTAACTAAGCCATCCTTCCAAAGGCCACAGTATACTGTGATAGTTGAATGTCTTTGGAATATTTAAATAAAATTAAAAACTTTTCTAAAGACATTCAACACACATATTAAATGATGGAAATAGTCCAATATAAAAATACAGCTAGAACACCATCATCACAAACCTTCAAGAAAACACAATACATAAGTCTATTATTTATGTGCAATAAAATGAAAGAGATGAAATAAAATAAAAAACCAATGATATAAAAATAAAAATAAATGTAAAAATGCTTTATATGTAACCATCCTAATTAAAGATATATATTTTATCAATATTATGAAAGAAATTTAAAAAAAAAGATTCTCACCTTATTATATTATTGAATTATATTACAAAATTACCTGTGTATAGTTATATAAAGTTCAGATAGGATGTGATTGTATTTAAATAAGTTACAGTCAAGTCCATAATGTCTGTGATTGGGTTTTCTTTTCTTTCGTAGATCTGGCTTAAATTATACTTCTGAAGGATACCTGCATCATTTTGAATTTCACTGCATTCTGTTGTGTTGCTTTTAAATTTTAGATTTTTTTGTTAAATTTAGTTTTCTCTTTTCTATCTAATTTGATTACAAATAAAATATTTTTTAAAAATGAGTATTTGTCTTTAGACTTGGTTACTATTACTGAATTGGATAGAAAAGTATTTATTTCAACGGTTTGGATTTCACTTTTTCTAGCAGATTCGTTTAAACATTTTCATTTCAGGAAGGTTTTACACACACAGATTTTAAAGAGATTATTGGTAGGTTCACATCTCTTTGTAAAATTGGGTCCTAGCTAAAGGCAAAAATAAGAGTCTAATCCTTTACCATTAGAGTTACTGTACAACAGCGAATATCTTCCATCTTTTTATAACATCATATAACTGCTTATTCACTGCAAATATTAAAATATTTTTTCTATCGTCAATAACTTTTCATTAGTAGTTTAAACTTAACTTCCACTAAGGAGCAATATCGATATTAACTATAATAACTCTTCATTAGTGGTTTAAACTTAACTTCCACTAATATAGTTTTAACCGTTATGTATAGGGACAATATTGGCATTAACTAGTTGTATATGCATCAATAATTTATTATCAAATATTACATGAATCAAAAAATAAATTTGACTAGAGTTTATTTATTCTATAACTATAAAATATTAAAGCAGACCGTATATCTGAAGTATTTCAATTAGCTTTCTTGTTGGTTTTTTTTACAATAACCACACATGTAGATAAAGTTAAAGAATCTTTTTGCGTTTTCTCATTGCTATACTAAACTATACATTTCACTGCACTATTCTTGGTATGCACTGCTCTTTATATTATTGCACATGTTACAGCACAAATACTGTATTTCACGGTAATGCTCTGCTACTGTCACCTATACATGTTGCTAATTTTAATATTCTTGTTAGATTCATTTAATTTGTATAATCAGTCCAAATTTGCATTATTTTGCAAATTATGATTCTTTTATTAATCTATATATTACCATATCTTAACTTTCTAGAGTGTAGTTTATTTACCTTCGGTCTGACACACACGCGTAAAAATTTTATTAATAACTTTATAAATATATGTATAATTATAGTCGGACATGATATTAGCAATAACTGACATAGATTTTGTTCAGCAACTAAATTACAGCTTCTATCATTAGTTTGATCTTCTTAGTTAGCCAGCGGAAAGAGAAAGAAAAAATGAAAATAAAGCATTTATATTTAACCAATCCAGGATTCAACTGGATTAAAGAATCCATTATATTTTTCTTCTTCTTTTTTTTTTTTTTCGTTTTCTAATTTTTGTTCCAAAAAAGCTAGTTACAATAAATTAATTTTATTTAATTATATATTCTTAAATTCACAGAACCGAAACTTAACATAACAAAAAAAAACGTAATATTGGTTATAAAGCTCTTTATCCTTTACATTATTTTTTATCAGAAAATACCACCTTTTCTTTTAATCAATTTATTAACAGTGCAACAACCATCATTAAACAACCATAAAAATTCTTGTTTTAGGTGAACCCAAGAACTGACATTCATATTTTCAAAACATTTTCCCAAAGAATGCCATGCTTCAATAGTATGTTGAGCCGGAAAATTCTCATTGGTTGTTTCTATATTTAAAATTTTTTGAAACTGAGACAAAGCATTTTCTTCTAATGACATAAACATCAAATTTCCTACTATATTCTTTAAATACAAGTATATTGTCTATACTAAACTTAATGTAATCAGAAGAAATTTGAACTCAGACATTCAATTTCCCTAAATCTATCCACTCCATCTTATACAACCAATTCAAATGGCTATATACATGTGAAAAAGATAAATGATCTCCAATATATGTATTTTGCCCTGAACCAGCATGAATATGTATACTGGAGATCATTCGCCCCTTTTACATCATGTGATCATGTGTATAGGTTGTATAAAATGAAGTGGATAAATGAAGAGAGCTTGAAAGTCTGAGTTAAAATCCCTTCTAATTACTATACACTTTTTAATTATTCCATCATTTTAACAGTGAAATTATCACAATTATTTTTTATGAGTTCATCTCTCATTTTAACTCTATCATATTGCATCTATTCACTAACACAGAAACTCAGACTATTCTCACAGATTAAGTGTGCCTTTATTTAAAAACTTTCATTTGTCAGTTGAGTTAGAAGTATCAAGTACCTAAAGCCCCATGTCCATATAGACAGCTTGATACTCCACAATTATACTACTATAACATAGGATAAGGACTAGGTTTTTCACTTTTAATATCTTATAAAAAATGAATGACCATTGCACTGATAAGATGTTTTTGAGATTTGAATCATTGCATCTCTTATCTGAACTCCATCATATCATTAACCATCCACTAAAGCAAAACATCAAACAATATGCAAGTATTTCATGAAAATCTTTTACTTATTATATAATTTAGATTACCAAACATCTGAATTTTTATTCTCATGTTGGCAGCTTGATACTTCTCTATTATACCATCTCACAAAAAATAAGGTATGGTATCTATCCACTATTAAAAACAATATATAATGTTCTGTAATCTTTTAAATTATACTATTTTAAGTATGGATACATCCAATTTTTTTACAGCCATTTCTTTGCTTAAATACTATTTACTAAGGCAATAAACCTCAAGAGTGTGCGCTTTTCATGACAAATTAATTTCAGTGCTATACAAAATTAAATAATAACAAGTTAATAAAATTTACAAAAATAATACTTTTTTTTTTAAATGTTGGACTATGGTTTAACAATTTTATTAAAATCTCCAAAGTGAAAAATTTCTTGTTAATGGTATTGATATAATAACATTATTTATTAAAAATAAAAGTTGTTTCTCTAAGACTTCTGAATTTAATGAAGGAGATTAAATACAAATAAATGAGCACAAAACACTATGATGTAAAACAACTTTTAATATAATTAGCCTTTTATAATATAATTGAGAATTTTAAAAATATAATGTTCCTATTAGACTTAATATTAAATTTAATATCACACAATCTTTATTTACCAATTTATCTGGTTTTCAAAGTAATTAATAGTAATCCTCTTCTCATATTACAGAGCCATATACTATAAGCACAAGTAATCAATGATCTAATGATCATTTTTGCCTTCATAAATGAAAACTAGAATTCAAACCTAGAATTCATATACTTATGCAAATATCAGTCATTTTTATTCCTATACATTATATGAATAATTCAAAAAGATTTTAACTTTTCCAAAAAAACAACAACAATGTATTATAATTAAATGAACTATATGAATAATATTAATAATTTGAAATTAAAAAAAATAACCTGAAGAATTAAACATAAGTCAACATATAATAATATAAATCTGACATCAGATAAATTTTATTATATTTAGGAGATATTATTTCTATGTTACTTGTAGTTTTCTTTCAAATTTTATGGAGGAAGATTAATACAATTACCAATATCACAATGTTTATATGCTTATTTATAGGTATAAAGGTATAAAAATATGTAATGTTATTGATACTTTCCAATTTTCCTCTAGAAATCAAATTTTACTAAGAATGACTATATTGATTTTATTCTTTGACATGTTTTTATCTATAAATTCTATCCTATATTCAAATTTTGAAAAGTCTTACATCCTATATATCTATATTTATAGAAAAAAAATAAACATATTTATATTACTATCATTTCATAGTTACTGTTTTTTATATTACCATTACTAATATTATAATTATTTCTATCATTTAAATGAAATAATCAGATAAGCATAGGAAAGTCCTAGATTTTGTAAGATGTACTTTCATATTTGGCAAAGGCAAGAATCTTTAAATATGGTTTTGAAAATTTTAATAATAACTTAGAATTGAATCTTCTAAATCTGTTTTCATTACTACTGATACCCAGCCTTCACATTCTTGCAAACTTATGCAAAAAAAAGATTGTACTCAGAACTTATATATATATATTGTAACCATATATTTTAGTAGAAAATATATGAATTGATGTAACTTATATAAAAATTTCTCTTTCTTCTCTTGGTGATTTGGTTGGCTTGATTCGCACTTGAACAGATTACTTTCTTATATTATTTTAATAAATTTAAGTTTGCTTCATTCCATATGCTAACTTATATCAAAACTTTTAACTTTTTAAAATTTTACAACATATTAAAATTTGGTAAAATATTATTAAAAATAATATTTTGTTTTTATTTATTTAAAGTAATCTTAAATTATTATTTCTATTGAATTAAAATAAAACCATTTGTTCAATTAAAATAAATTATTAAATAAATACAATAATTACGTAGGCGTCTCAATGTAATAAAAGAAAAGAGCGCGAATTTCTAGGAGAATATCGTCTGTTAGTTTGTCTTTTGGTGGGAAGAAGAACAGAAACGGTAAAAGGCAAATAGTGTAAATTTGCTGAGCTTATTTTGAAACCATTAATAAGTGAATAAATTACCACAAAATTTGCTATAAACATAAAATAACTTAGTAGTATCTAATTAAGATGGATCACTAAAACTTAAAGATCTTTTCAAGTCGTTCGGCCAACTGAATCAAATCACCGTAGCGTTTTCCAATATCGCATTTTGAAATGTCAGAGCTTCCCAGTTTGAAAGAATTAAATACAGGAATTTGGTATGTTTTGAAATATTTATTATTCTACAATTTGGAAAATTTGAATCAGTGTTTTAATTACAGAAGTTTTATTAAAATGAAAATTTGTTTTTTAAAAAGAAAAAAGTTTAAGTTAAAATAAAGTAAAGCGTTAAATTTGTCAAAATCTTTTAATATTTCCGTTCTTTAATTCTAATAAAATATATTATTGATTGATAATTAATTTTATAATGCCAGTAATAATTGCTAGTTAATTTGTTTAACATTTGGATCATAAACATTCTTTAAATCATTAAACAAAGCTATTTTATAATTGTATCGTCAGTTTAAAATGAATAAAGTAATTGCTGTAATTGGTTATTCCTGGATTAACGCAATGGATAAATAAATACTTGCATGGATAGGATAAACTTGGAACACTTTTGATAGAGAGATGTAGGGATTAATAACTTTATGAAAAACATTTTCATTTAAATTCTGTGTATCCTGTTTTAGAATTGTTTCATGTTTGGAGAGCCACGCAAATCGTTGATCTAATATTGCTTTAATAACTAATCAAATGGATATAATTGCATGTATGGAATTTAACTACAGTTATAGCTATTACCTCATATACTTGTTATTCTACACATTGTACATGGATTCCACGGATCACATTAGGAGTTACAAAATGCTATACAATCAAATTTATGATACACACATCTGCTAAAATTCATGTATTTGAACTATAAAATGCTTTACATTTAGTTTTATCACACACACACACCGTTAAATGTTATATGTTAATTAAATAATACATTTATTTAATTTTATCGTTATATGAACTCGCATATGAAGTTCATAAGTTATATTTGTTAGATTTAAATTAATAAAGGTTGAATAAAATATTTATTCAAAAGAATAGCGCTTGCGGAGAAAGCTTAAACAGTACTTAATGAATCCATGAGATATACCAATCTTTATGAGATATTTTGTGAGTCTTTCCAGATTTATATTCCCATGCCAATATTATTTACATTATATTATACATGTTTATTTTAAGCAAGATAAGTAGTACATTAGTTGTCCTGATTATTGTAATATTTTACTAAGCAAGAACCCACATTTGCTAAAGTATCAGCGTATTCTGAATAATCAGAAGAATTGATGAGGATGATTTGCACTTTAATGTGAAGTAAATTATAATGTTGTTTTAGTATGTTAAAGGCTTTAATCTGTGCTGGTGGTTAATCCGCAGATTATTTTAATTGCCATTTTGTATTTTACACATTCCTGCGCTGGTGGTTAATCCGCGGAATTGTGTGATTATACGTATGACTTTATGATAGTGTTTAAATACGCAAAACGTTAGTATTATTTAATTCCTATGTGTAGATGAATACATCCACAGGAATATGTTTGCTTCACAGATATAAGTTGGGCAAAGTATTTTAGTTAATCTGCCAAATCATCTTCTTCATTTGTAAGCATAATTTATCGGTTAGATTGATAAATGGCAACAGGACATTCTATTCAAGTACTTCATGATAATTAACTGTTGGTAAATTATTATCTACCGGAGTGTAAGTTTACATTTTCATTTTAATTAATGATTACATTATAGCTAAAACATACAAACATCATATTATTTATTATATTATTATAGGTATACAGTAGGGATTTATTGAATCTGGAAATGACGTTCAATATTTCATAAGTTAATGCAGAATTTAATAATTGTCTCAATATTCATTATATTAAATTGAAATAAGGTATGATTAGGTTTTTAAATACTGTACCTGTGAGATGTATTGAAGAAAGTCTATTGAACCATCATTTAATTATTTTATTTGTTTATTTATGTTTTATTTAAAATATTGAAATTAACTATTTATTGTTCATAAAGTTTGTAAATAAAAGTTGATTTATAATTAAACTTACTGTGCCGTTGCTATGTGTCATTCATAACATCAGAAATCATAAACTTTGGATAGAGCATACATTATAGAGCATACATTGAATTACATATTATTGTCTACATGATATAAGAATTTATTAATATTTTGAGAAAACATTAAGATGCTTTTCGTCTTTGGTAGTATATAATTGGTAAGGTACAATAAAATCCCATTTACCTTTTTCCATCATTGTGGCTTTGCGTAGTTGATTCTAGTATAAAATACAAATTAATTATTAAACTTGTGAACAGATTTATTCAATAATGATATTATTAAATATATTTACTTAACATTTTTAAATTTTCATTCGTCAATACAATAAGAGTCTCAATGATATATTAAATTATAAAAGAACCCAATTATTCATGTTTATTAATTGCAAAGCTTTACCTGGACTAGCATCTGTCTTAGAAATCATATTGATGATTTAAAATTTCATAATTTTATGTGGTTCCACAAATTACGCTATCTTGTACATGGTCGGCCATAGGGTCGCATACCATAAAAATCGCAAATTGAGGTTTAAAAGTGATAAAATTGCACTTATAATTTGTTTAATATGTTTTATAATAATACTATGATAGGTCTTCGCGGTATACCCTGGCTGCGATCAAACAAATTATAAAAAGTTAGGTTAATTCATTAATTTTGTCTGTAGTAAGTTGCCCCAGATGTTGATTGTGGTCTTTTGTGCATAAAATAAATAGTATGATATGCTTTTGGATACAGCTCTTAATAGCTGATAATGTGCAATGAGAGTTGATCAGTGACCAAGTTTGTAATTCCTAGTGCACTTACGTTACGTAGTTGAGATTACACAATTTACGGTTACAATTTATAGTGCCGCAACAAGTACGGCATGATGAAGGGTAGTTGGAGGGGTGATGGAAGGTTGGTTACCACCTTTGTGAGCCATCAGCGTGGCTGGCTCGAGATATTTTGGTTACAATATATATATATATATATAAAGAATAAAATTGTGTGGGTTTTTTTTTACAAACACAGACATTTCATCATTACCAACAGTGAAAAGAGATAATAGCAGCATACAGTAAAGTAAATGGAAAAAAAATGAAGAAAGAATGACACAAACAGTATAGAAAGAATCCAGAAATAACTGTATAAGCAAGAATTTTTTTCTTTGATAAGCCATCATCTTGATCAAGATCTGCTTTTGATAATTCACAGTTATTTCTCATATATGAAAAACAGAAAATCATTCTACTATCAGCAAACTGGGGAACCAGTGATAACCTCATTTCATCATTTGGCACATATATTCAGATAAAAATCACAATTTTCTATTTAGTAATTTCAATTTAATCAGCCTTTAATACACTGTTTAATCATGTTACTTACTCACCAATAATTAAAAGTTTGCTAATCTTTCACATGCATGATTGTCTCTCAGACAGCCAATCAGATTTTAAACAGCTGTCTTAAGAACGATCAGGCTTCAATACATGGCAGAGATTTTGATAAGAAAAGGATGATACCAAACTTTTCTCAACTTAACTATATATATATATATATATATAAGCCAGTCTTAAGCATCTTGGCCTGAAAGCTTGAACAACATATACACTTTCAATTATTACCAATTTATTAACAACATGCCATTTAGACATATTATTTACTCACCAATGTTATAGTGAATATGCAGGACACTCTCAGAATCAAATGGTCATTCTTATCTTTTAAAAGTCTCTATCTTGCATTTGGGGTTGAGAATGTCCTGCAAACCCACTATAATATCAGTGAGTTAGTAATATGATTAAACGGTGCATGTCAGAAGACTGATTACCTTCTATTTAGTCATTTATAAAAGAAATCATAATGTTTCTGCCTTCAACGATACATATTTAATATCATAACAAATTTTAAATCAATATATATAATTATATTTGTTTAAGACAGAAAGAAAGATTTGTGCTCTTATGATCATATTTTAAAAACAAAGAGATCGCTTTTAATAACTATTTAGGAAATGTTGCTTGTTATTCCAGTAGAGTTGGCAGATATTTAAACTCAAGATTATGTTTATCTAAATTACTGGTTAGAGTAAGAGAACTAATCCGTTATTTATACTGGATAGTAGCTGCTCCAACTTAAATCTATATTTGCAATTGTTTACTCAAACACATATATAAACAAATTCCAATTGATAATCCCCTCCCCCCTCCATCATAGTGCTGCAAGCATTTTTCTTTGATTGCTATACTATATAAAAAATTTGAACTATCCTTTATAGTATACATACATATCTTTCAAATTCTTTCTTATTAGCTGTCTAGAGCATACCAACTCTCACATAAATCTAACCATCTTTTATTTTCTATTAACATTTTAAACATGATGAGGTCTTTTATAAAGCTGCAGATTTTCATATGACTAAACAACCAACCTATAAGAAAGAGTCATATCAAATTCATTTTATTATTAAAATCGTACTTATATATATATAATTAAATAATAGCACTTGCAGATATACGTAAACAAATTCTGTTAGTAAAACCCTTTAATGATAGTGTTGTATTCATTCTTCTTTTGACAGCTACTGTAACGATTTTAAAAAAATGTGCTTACAGCCTTGTCATTGAAGGATCGCATCAATTCATTTTTTTACATATATTTATATGTGCTATTTATTAATTATACATATATAAATAAGATAATAAGACCGAGTAATTTTTAATATACCTGTATACATTATAGAGTAATTTGAAAAGTATATTATTTACCTAAATTACAAAATTAATATAACAAGCAAAGTTAAATAAAGTTGTATTTCCTTTTACTATACATATCTCTATAGAGGTATTTATTTTTTGAACAACAATTTGATTAAAATAAAATCGTCTATAAATATTCAGATAGAAAAGTGGTAAGCATTAATGTGGTCATTAAATCATTGCCTGATCTCATATATATATATATATTAAATTTTGAAATTTTTATCAATTTTAAATATTATTTTTAAATTGATTTATCATTGAAAATGGGACATAAACAACAAATTTAATTTCAACTTTTTTTTTTTATTTTAAAGATTTCATGGAAGACTATTGTGGCTTATCCTTTGATATTGGAAATAAATATCGAGCTGGAGGTACCTTGATACTTACACGAAAAACCACTTACGATGATATGGAACATTCTTCTTGTGTTATGTTTCTAAGAACAAGTGGAGTTTATGATAGTATTAATGTTTATTTCACAATGGTTGATATTGGCGATTGCATTGATCAGTATTTATACATACAAACTTCATTAGGAAGTTATAAAATTTGTAATAAAACACTTTCAACTAGAGAACAGGTTTCCTATATTTCAACTGGAAATATTAAACTTTCATTTACTAAATCGTACTTTACCTTGCAAAATAAAAAAGGATTCTCTATTATTTATACAAGTTATCGGCAAGGTAAGATATATTAAATCTATGCACTTATTTAATATAGACAAACATTCTTATTTATATATAATATATAAATATTTATTCATAATGTGTATTAATTTATATTTATATATAATGTATTATTCCCGTATCAATAATTTCCCACGCCAGAAAAAAAAAGGTAAATAAAATATTAAAAAAAAGAAAAGAAAAAACCATTATAAATTAATAATAGAAAATAAATAAAATTTATATTCTAGCAGCAGTTGTACAGTTTATGTAAACACAATATATATATATATAAAATAAATAAAATATCCAAAATAAAATTGTAATTATAATTCAAATAATAAATTTAACGGTTTACAAACTATTACAAACAATCCTTAAATCCGCAGAAGAACTTTCGGTTAATTTCTTACACCTGCCTCAACTGCCATTAAATTAAAAAAAAAAAAGCGGAAGCAAACGTTATCAATTCAAATTCCACGAATCTTGTATTTTAATGTTAGCAGCTTGTCGATTTATTAAATGCATTTTATTCCTGTTTATAAAAATTGCCTCTTTAATTTTTTCTTTTATTACGGTTTCTTTCTTCATGAAGAATTTCACATTTTCAAAATCAAATTTAAATTTATATTTACATGTTTTTTCATGATCAAAGAAAACTGAAGGAGACATTAAATCACCATTATTTTTACTTTTTACAAGCTTATATAACAATTCATGCTCCCTCAATCTCTTCTCAATACTGCACCTAGATTCACCTATATATAATAGCATACAATCACAAAAAATTTGATATATGACATTACTTTTCTGCTTGACAATGACATCCTTAGAATTATTGACTAATTTATTAATATTGTTTGGAACGTAGAATGAAACATTAAACACATTCTTATATATATCCTTAAAAAATTTCACTTGTGTCTTTGAAATAAATGAAATAGATATCCATTGTTTACTATTAATCTTCATTTCCTTTAAATCATTATATCTTTTCTTAAATTGACATATATATATATACATATGTAGACAGCCTATGTACATGTAGAAGATATTAAAAATGTTTTTTTTTAATTATCTGCAAAGATCAATATCTGTGGCGTAGATTGGAACCAAATTTTGCAGATATAGTGTGATTAGTATATACAATATAACAACTATAACAATAGGTAAAATATTTTTCTATTCTACCATGACATGGAATTTGAATCCAGATAGTATGGTCTTTGCTGTTTTAAAGAGACTTGAGATATTTTTAAATATATAAATTAAAGTTAGTTATTTAAAATTAATTGGTAAATTGATCTTTATCTATTTTCAGCTAGAGAATAAAATATTGATGGAAAATTATTTTTTAAAAAACATTATTACTCAGAAATTGAGAAGCCTAAACAATAATGACTTCTAGTTCATTGTTCTTTTTGAATAGTTATTGATAAAAAAAATTACAGATGCGCTTGATAACCTCCACACCATTACAATTCTATTTGAAAAATATTAGGAAATATATATTAAAAGACAAATGCACCCCAGGATACATTTCGTATTGAACCATCAGTTGGTCCAGGTCATCATCACACATATCTCTCCACCATATGTACAGTATTTGTTACACATTATAATTTGCAAGTTTTAAATTTATTTCACCCCTAACATTGACATGATCCACTCTAGATAAATGCAATAATGATTACCACTGATCATATATTAAACTAAAGATTATCTCTAACCCAGATATAAACTTAAACCTTAATTAAAGATTAATATGATTATATTTTAATTAAAATCTTTTATCTTTCAATGAAGTATTAACTTTATTAAACAGACTTAACTTAGCTGCTGATTACATGTAATATTTGAAAACATTTACATTGTGTATAGAGATGAAAATAGACTTTTTAATAAATAACAATCTACTGTAAATTAATTTATTCTAATATTTAATTTTGGTTTAAGTCAGTTTAAAAAACAAATTGTTTGTTGTGATTAATTTTTTTTTTTAAAAAATCAGTTTAAAAAGTAATTGTCTTTTTTTTTTTTTTTTTTATCAAGAAATTTATTTAACACAAAATATACATAGTATTATGATATACAGGATAACAGGTTAAGCTTGGTTAAAAGGTTAAGAGTTCTCATGCATGTATTATTATGTGGACATTGGTCTATCTTGTACAACTTTGTATTGATAGTGGTTGCAGTATTTCAATTGAACGACATTGTGTTCCTGCAACAGGTTGATGCTTAGAGTGACCATAGAATATTTATAGGGATGATAAATATATTGCTTTTTGATGGTGGGTTTGATGTGGGTTTGTTGCAGTGTTTGCATTATTGTTGTATCGGAACTTCAAACAGTCTCCATGTCTCAAAGAAGGCCATAGAGGTAGAGAGGATTTCATCCCTTTTTTTGATATTGTTGATGATGTTAATGAAGAGTTGAAGAGGATTTAAATGAGCTCCTTCAAAGGCTAGCTTGCAGCGGACGGACCAGATGGAAAAGGTGAGGAATGTGGATAGTCTTATCCATGCAAATGTTTTTGTGCCAAGGCAGTGCTGGATTGAGTTAATTATTTGAAAGTTGATCTTTGAGTTTGTGTGGATTAATTGTCTGATACTGTTGAGATTGGGGCAGATGTTTAAAATGTGCTCAAATGTCTCTGATTCCCGGCCACAGAGTTGGCATAGTGGGTCAATGTTATTGAATCCTCTTCTGTTTACCAAAAACCATTTAGTTGGTAGGGCATCAAGATTTATTTTAATTATGAAGTCCAGGAATTTTGCTTCGAGGCTCCAAAATTTAAACTGTGATATGATTTTCTTGTTGGATAAGTTAAGTCTGGAAATAGGAGAATATGTTTGAGGATGCTGTAGATTATATGCATCCCAGTATTTCATTTTGGAAGAATAAGCAGTTGCAGGACAGTTGTAAAGGCATTGAGAAGCAGAGGTTAAGGATGATATCCAATCCTGTTTGAGAGGTGGTGGTCGGTCGGTGGGGTCAACTGGCATATAGACTTGGAAGTTGTCAAAAATAAGGGTTAATTTATGAATAAGATTGTGGATTTTTTGGAGAAAAAATGTATAGGGGGAGTGGAGTGAAAGACCATTCAGCCAGCAGGGATGGCGCATGCCCTCTAGACTGATGGCAACAGTTTTCCCACCCCAGAACAACCTAGAGCAAAGTGAGTTAATTTTACTGACAAAGATTTTGGTAGGTTTAATAATTGGGAGGTAATAATTAATTTTGGGGAAAAGGACCATGTTGAGTAAGGCCACCTTCCCATGAAGTGAAAGGTAAACCTTAGCAAGGGATGTTGTTATTTTGCTGGCAGATTTTAATATTTCATTTTGTATTTGTGATGTGATGATAGTAGGTGGTTTGTGAAAGGGAATACCTAGGAAATTCTGTGGTTGTCCAAGGAAGTTAGTTGTAATCTTCTTCCCTGTAGCAATTCTCCATGCAGATGATTTTTGAAGATTGAAGGAAAGTTTATATTGGTGAGTGTAGTCATTTAAAATTTTGTTGAGATGACCAAGATATTTTTGTGATGGCAAGACTATGAAGACATCATCCATATATGCGAGGATTCCTATCTCCCTCTTTAGTCTGGGAATGTAGACTCCTGGAAGTTGTCTTTGAATGTCTAACAGGAGTGGATTGATGTAAGCAATGAAAAGAATCGCACTAAGAGGGGATCCTTGTGGAATTGAATGTGATGGTTTGAAACTGTCAGTGGTTCTTCCATCTAAGGATATCAATATGTGTCTGTTTCTAAGAAGATTACTTATGATTTGGAGGTATGGCTTGGGTACCGCATAGTCAGCCAGAGTTTTAAGCAGGATGTTGATCCTGACTGAATCAAATGCGGCAGCTATGTCCAATTGAACAGCAATTGGTTTAGATTTCCTGTTTGTTCTTAAGTGATCAACTAGGGATTTAACTTGGGCCATAGCTAGGGTGGTTGATGAGCCTTTTTTGGCGAACTGGGATGGAGAAATGTATTTGAGAATACCTTCTTGAATGATATCTTTTATAGTGGATTCAATGATTTTTATAATTAGAGGGGACATTGAGATGGGTCGAAGACTCATGAGCTCCGATGGCGGTTTATTTTTCTTAAGAAAGGGTACCATGGCAATCGGGTAAAGATTGGGGATAATTTTGTTTCCATCTGTTAGGTGGTCTATCATTCTATGGATAATTGGTATTGAAAATTTGCTGAGGTGGGCTAGAATGAAGCGTGGAATGCCATGAAGCCCAGGATGAATTCGATCCCTAAGGGATGTGATTTTGTTTTGTAGCATGGATTCCGTTATGCAATGCATGTCTGGAACTTCTTCATTTTTCCATATAGTGAGTGGTGTTTCAGGATCTTTTTGAAGAATTTCCTGGAAGTGATGCTTAATGCCTTCCAACATTTGTTGACCAATCCAGGATTCCCCATTAGAAATAATTATTGAGGGTGTATTTTTTATTCTTGATGTTCCAAGGGCCCAGCGAATGTAACCACGGGTCCAGCAATGTTGAGATTCAAGGAACAATTTTGCTCTCTTGATGGATAGGTATTCTGCTAGTTTTTCCTGTTGTGTTTTGTATTTCAATTTTAAGGAAATAATATCTTTAATGTTGTCTGTGTTACTTGGAATTTCTTTAAGTTTGGAGCTTATGTTTTGTAAATCATTAAGCAATTTAACTGGACCTTTCAGCTTTCGTGTGTAGTTACTTATGAGTGATTGTATGACTTCAATGAATGCAAACCATGCAACTTCAATGGGTTGTGATAGAATGTCAATTTTTTTGAAGTAAATGTAGGACTCTGAGATGATAGCTTCAGTCGCTGTTGTGCGGGTTATCATGCGGAGAGTTTGGCGACTGTATTCTCCAGTGTAAAGTGTCTTGTCAGGAAGAAGTTTGATAATTTGTGCGAGGTCGTCTGAGTATGTTACCAGTTGAAGCTGTGCTTCAATTTGGAAGTGCAATTCTGGTGAATAGTAAAAAAGATCTATGAGACTTTTACAGCTTTGTGTGTAGAAGGAGAAGGATCCCGGGGGCAGAAATCCCTCACCACACATGAGAGTTTTATTGATTAGGTGTAAGTATTTATTGTTGAAGTGGGCATAGTTCACATTGAAGTCACCTAGGAGAAGTGTCGGTGATGAGTTGGAGTATAGTACCATATTTATTGTATGTATGATGTGATGAAAATTATTGACTGTGTTTTGAATATAAATGAACAGGATGTTGAAGATGAAGCCACTGTAGTTAACTTTGATTATGACTATGTTACCATCTAAGTATAAAATGTTGAAATCATTAGGTGGTTTATTTTTGTTAATGATGAAACCTACCCCTCCGGAAGCAGTGGTGGCAATGGAGAATTTAGTGTAACCAAAGTTTTCTAGAATCTGAGTGATTTGTAAGTTTGATTTTATGTGGAATTTAGTTTCGGCCATAAAGAAGATGTGGGGTGTGTGAATATTCAACCACTGTCTTATGGCATATATACGTTGTAGAGAGTTTAGGCCTCTCACATTGGTACCAACAATTTTAAGATACATTATAATTGGTTTTTAAAATTTTCAGGTAGAAAGATGTGTCGGTGAATTCATTGTACAATTCAACAGTTGAATTAGCTACGAGTTGTTATGTGTCTCCTGGAGTAGGTGACCAGTCCACAGGAGAGTCTACTGACTGACCGAAGTCAATGGTTTCCGGTAGAATAACTTCTACATCATTATGTCGAGTGTTTGCTTGGGCTTTGACATCTTTAGATATATTCTCATTTATTGAAAGTTCTTGCTCATTAGTCAGTTGCATATTTTTGGTTAGCAATAAAGTGCCACCCTTTCTTCTTTTGTTGGATTTGTCTTTTGAAGTTGTAGGATTTATAGGTAGAGTTGCTTTTGAGTTATTGGATTTGTTTTGTATATCATCATCAGAACTAGGTCCACTGGAGTGTGTATGTTTTTTCTTTCCTCTTTTTCTTTTTTGTCTTTTCTCTTTTGTCTCTTGATGTTGAGTTTTGGAAATATCTATGTTAGTAGGTTGAAGATTTATCATAGTCTCATCTGATTCAATGTCAGTTTCTTCACTTGAATCACTGAACTCATATGTTGATACACTGTCTATTTCATCATAGACTCTTTGTGCATGTTCATGAGGATTGTGATCTGATTTGCTGGTGTCATTTGTCTTTGAACCAATTAAAGAGGGTGAGGTAATAGTGGTGTTGTGTTGCATCTGTGTTGATTTGGTATCAGGATGAGCCAGTTCTGGTGATTTGAGGATTTGAGGCATTTGAATGTCAGTAACACAGTTAGTGGTTTTGGATTCTGAGCTTGGTTGAAGTGTTTTTGTTAAGGATGAATTTTGATTTGTTTCTGTGTTATGTAGTATCTTGTTGGAAAAAGTGTTCTCAGTGTGTAGAGAGTCAAGTTGAATTAAATTAGCTGTGATAATCCTGTTGGAGGTTTTTTCTGGTTCTGTTTTTTTGTTGCATTTATGTGTTTTGTTCTTCATGAGTCCGCAGGTTTTACAGATCCGGGCCAAGCAGTCTTTAATTAAGTGTGTGCGTTCAAAGCAGTGAAAGCACTGGGGTGGGACTCCGCGAAGTGAGAGTACCATAGGGGATCCACGTGAACGAACAACTGTTGGGATGTCTGTGGAGTTTATCCCCTTATTTAAGGTAATAGTGAATGAGGCCGTGTTTGATTGAATGTGGTTTTTTGTATACGGATTAAACCAGTATTGGAAATTGCTTATTTTACCATAGTTTTCTAAGATGGATTGAAGTTCGGCATGGTCAAAATTTAGTAAACAGTCTTTGATGATTCCCTGAAGAGTGGTGGGTCTATTGTTATCGATGGTGATGATGTATTTATCATCAAGTATTTTTAATTGTATTTCTGAATGTGTTTCTATCACCCCATGTCTTAAATTCAGTGATAATATATCTGTCATTGGGATGTGAGAGAATTCTGTTGATACCCATTTCTATTTTTTTTCTCTATTATTATTTTGGAGAATTTTTCCAGAGGGAATTTGAAAAAATTACCACTCTGGTCAGTAGTTGTTAAAATAAGCGTTTTATCGTTTGTATAGTTAGCAAACGATTTAAGTAATTTTTCAGGAATAGAGTTGTTGAATTTTATATGAATATTTTGATATGCTTCATCATTATCTTGAGTTATGTTTGAATTCTGAAGGTTGCTTGTATTTTGTGTTGCTTCATCAGTATCAAAATCTATATAACTAAGGAATGAGCTACCGTCTTGTTTGATATTCATTTCAGACTGCATCGGAATAGCATTCATATTTTGAACTGCTTCTGCATATGATCTTTGGAAACTGGATGAGTTTTGGTTTCTATTCTTATCTTTACTTAAATTATGATGTGTAAAGTGTGTTTCGGGTGTTTTGAAATTACTTTCTGTTTCATCAGTACAACGTTCATTACAATCAAATCGCTTTTTAACAGTGAAATTAACTGTTTGATTTTCAGATATTTCGATTTCGTTTCTACTGTTGCTGTGTATATTTTGATTTGTACTTTTATATTTTGTAACATTATGATTTGCTTGATGTAAATCAGTTATTACAATTTGGTTAGAACATTTATTTTCTTTAGTAGAAGGTCCGTTGTAAATATCTTTATAATTTACGTTATTTTTTGGTTTTGCGCCCTCTTGCGTTTTTTTAAAACTTTTATCCCTAACATTTAAAGTTTTAATCTCCTTACTTCCTGACACTTCTAAAAGTTGTGTTTTACCCTGATGATTATGATTTTTTTGTTCTGAATCTAATACTGTTGTTTGAATTGCTCTAGGATTTGAAATAAGTTTCTTATGGTTAAAAGAGTCTTCATGTAAAAAGCTTTTATCAGCCTCTTGCGGATTTTTAAGAAATTCTCCAGTATTTACGTTAGTTTCAATGTAAGTATTGGCTTTTTTAAAATCAGATTTCTCTGTAGCTTTATGTAGATTGTTACTAGGATTGTATTTACATGTTTTAGTAGGTTTTTTATTGATTATTTGGTTTTCATTAGCGTTTGATAACGATTTGGAAATTACATCAGAATGATTGTTTTCACCGCTATCGGTCGATATAGGACTAATAGCGGTTTCAGATAATAGCTTGCCAATGGCAGATTTAGGGTTTTTATGCCCATCCATGCTTAGAAATTAATTGTAAAAGCACTTACCAACTGTTTCGTGTTGGATTCTCCACTCCAACTCCCCTTAAACTTGAAATTTCTTGAATTTTTGTAACTCTTGATGCACTGTGATGCT